>JAUKNM010000103.1:260000-487500 GCA_030765045.1 Tenodera sinensis
GTAGTGGTTGTTGTTGTAGTGTTTAACGCCCGCTTTTACTACTACGGCACCGCAGGCGGTGACACTGATGATACATGAAGATGGAGCACCGGTGGAATGAGATGGCGGGGGAAACCGGAGTACCCGGAGAAAACCCGCCCTGACGACGCTTCGTCCACCACGAATACCACATGGGGGTCCCTGGGATCGAACCCGGGCCGCCTAGGTGGTAGGCGAGCGCGCTAACCGCTCGACCACGGCGCCGCCTGTAGTAGTGGTGGTGGTGTTTGTAGTAATAGTGGTTGTAGTGGTGGTGGTGGTAGTAGTAGTGGTTGTAGTGGTGGTGGTAGTTGTGGTGGTGTTGTTGGGAGTAGTAGTGGTTGTAGTGGTGGTGGTAGTAGTAGTGATGTTGGTAGTAGTAGTGGTTGTAGTGGTGGTGGTGGTGATGTTGGTAGTAGTAGTGGTTGTAGTGGTGGTGGTGGTGGTGGTAGTAGTAGCATTAGTGTTAGTAGTAGTAGTAGTGGTGGTAGTAGTAGCAGTAGTAGTAGTACTAGTAGTAGTGCACAGTTAGTAGAAGTGGTAGTATTAGTAGTGGTAGTAGTAGTAGTAGCAGCAGCAGCAGTATTAGTAGTAGTAGTAGTAGTAGTAGTAGTAGTAGTAGTAGTAGTAGTAGTAGTAGTAGTAGTAGTAGTAGTAGTAGTAGTGGTAGTAGTAGTAGTAGTAGTAGTACTAGTAGTAGTAGTGGTAGTAGTAGCAGCAGCTGCAGCGGCAGCGGCGGCGGCGGCGGCGGCGGCGGCGGTAGCAGTAGCAGTATACACGGACTTAAAGCCCCAAAGCCTATCATCATTATATTTACAGCGAAACGCGGAAGAGTGGGATTTAATATTATCTCGATTAACAAGGAGTTCAGTCGGTAAAGCAACTGCCTGCTATGCGAGTGGTCCCGAGTTCAATTCGCGATTGGGAGTGGGAATTTTCCCCTATCCTCCCCAGAGTCTGCAAGTATGAATTTGTAATTTTATCTTAAACTGTCTTAAACATTTGCGTTTCTAAAAAAGAAGTAAACTTTCTTAAAGAGCCTAGAAGGGCTTGCTACATTGGTATGAAGTAAATTAAATTAAACAATATAACCACAAAATTGCTATGCAGTTTTCGTTTTGTTAATATAGATTATTAAGTTTGTAAGTTATCCTCACTTTCATACCTGGTGCTTGGCTGACCACCCGCTTCCAGGTCTTCACTCTGTCCGGCCCATAGGTTCCTGTGCTCCCCGACAAGCACCCTAGGCACTGGCTTTTAAGTCCTAGGGGGTGTAAGTCCTACATAAGGGAAGGGATAAGCAGAAGAAGAAGAAGTTTAAGTTAATAAATAGTCTTAGCAAATACCATTTGTGGTTTTCTTGTTTCGAAATTACCCATAGTGTTGCGGGCTGGTGAAATTTTCTGGAAGATAAAAGATACTCACGATATTGCCATAAATAGTTGGCATGAAGCAGTTGCTGTCTTTCTTTTATTGCCACCATTATTACACCCGTCCCAATATCAGCATGGCAGCGATACCCATGTATCTATTCAAATGGAAGTCCCAAAAATCTAGATTAAATAAATATGAGAGCTAAATAAGTACGTAAAATAAGAAGTTTCAGAATACAAAGGCCTTCTCTACTAGTAGTCATTTATTTTCTTGATTCTTCGAAGAAGAAAGATCATGCAATAATTAATAGTTAGTCGATATATTCCTAAACTCATGAAATAAAGAATAAGAAATAAAGTTAGCTTTACATATCAAAGTACGGCTGAAAATAGCTATGCAAGAGTACTACGGGAAATAAGCTGTTATTTGGGGACTGATTAAGGTTAAAAATTGTCGTCTCTATTACGCACTTAAAGTAAATAACAGAAGTATGTATTCCACCTAAAAACCCATTACCGATGTGGTTATGAAACTCCTTGAAAAAAAGAAAAAAAAAAAAAACAGAAAAAGATCTGTGTGAGTCTGTGTGTGTGTGTGTGTGCGTGTGTGTATATGTGTGTGTGGTGTGGTGTGTGTGTGTGTGTGGTGTGGTGTGTGTGTGTGTGAGAGAGAGAGAGAGAGAGAGAGAGACAGATTTATGTTTGTGTTTTAAGGATATATGTGACAAGTCTGTGCCGAACCGTGTTTACTATATATTTCCTGCTCATTGCTAAACCGGGCCCAAATGACCTCGCTGTCGACGGGCCCTTAAACCCCACACACTCACTCACTCACTTACTCTCTCTCTTAGTCACTCACTCACTGTCGTGCACATTTT
Organism: Tenodera sinensis; assembly: GCA_030765045.1. Taxonomy (NCBI): domain Eukaryota; kingdom Metazoa; phylum Arthropoda; class Insecta; order Mantodea; family Mantidae; genus Tenodera; species Tenodera sinensis. The sequence goes on from JAUKNM010000103.1 coordinate 262,270, forward strand.
TAGGTACATTACGAACATGAAGCGTGGCCACAACTTTTTGTGTTTTGACTTCTCACTGGATTGATCTACATTTTAAGGGATTTATTTAAACTCTTTTCCAACTTCTGCATATATTTTGCATTGATTATTTGCTACTTTAGTAACCAATGTTCTGCATAGAATTTCACTTGTGATATTATCCAACTTTTCATTTGCTGCTGCTATTTCCTTTACTGCACTATCAATTACATTATCACCATTGAGTTTGAAATATCCAATTTCATTATTTACAGTTGTGTTGCAATTCCTCTTTATTTCATTGATTTCATTCTTAAACATGCTCTTTATTTCTATCGTGGTTTCTGTGTGAAATTTTATTTGTTCACAACTAATCTCTTCAATTTTTATATTTATGTCAGCTACTAATTGCCTGTTTGTCATTTATCTCAGTAGCAACTATTCCTATTTTCTATATATTTCTCTAGCAATTTCCAGCTGGTTTTCCTTAATGTCCCTAACAATTTCTAGCTGATCACTGGGCCAATTTACTACGCTTTTCAGTGATCAACCTAGTTAATTTGATTTGCTCTCTATCAATTCCTATAATATATTTAGCTAACTTCAACGCTATCGTGCCCTACTTTTCTGTAATTTCAGTTTCATCTGTCTCAACAAAATAATTATGTTCAGATGTTCCTGACTAACATTACCCTGTTCAGCTCTATCTTGATTCTCTGTTTTCTCAATTAAGTCCATTTCTAGTTGCATTTCTCTGCCCACCTTTTATTTACTTTCTACTACTGCCCTACCACTTCTCAGATGCATGCAAAATATATAAGATTAACTATTAACTTTCTACAGAACATGGAAAATGTAAATTGTGACTGCATGAATTTGTTTATCGTTGTACCTACGTTATGAAGTCCTAGACGTCACGGAGGTCTTCTTTCTTCTCTTCTTTTAGCTGTGGTTCCTTGATTCTTTTGTAGGTCCCTCGATGCATTGGCGATTCTTTGGCTTCGATAAACTTGAGGTTCTGGACTTCCAGCAGTTTCGTAAGTATTTTGTTTGTTTATTTTATTTATTTGTTTATCCAAATCCTATTCTTGCGCCACACAGTCTGTGCGCCATTTTTGGAATAGACTTTGGGTATAGCGTAGGTGCGTTTAGTTTCCCACACGTTCGAAACCTATTTATATAATAGATTGTTTAGTACTTCTTATTAGTAGGTTGCCCAGCTAGATTGTGGCCATGAGGTTCGTGGCACCGGATTTTGTACCAGGGTTTTAGCTACTTAATGATAAATCAAGTTTTAAGGCTTTCAATTCTTGTTACGTTTGTTCATAAAACGATTCTTGTAACTGTGTTAATAAAGTTAAAACTTCATTGTTTTTCTTGAAATATATGTATATACTTCAAGTTGTTTAATAAAAAATCAACTGTAATTATAACTCTTAGTGTTTTTGAAAGAATTGCTAATTAACTTTGACTTAATTTTTTCATTACCTACCATGAACATAGCTTTACTTATTTCTTTAACATCGGCTGTATCAATATGTCCTAATATTTTCTAGTAACAAGGCAATGCTATCTATCATTTCCCTAATACCAATACCTCAAGAACTTGGGGAAATTTATTTACGCGCTTATTGTCAAATACAATGTGTGATTACACTCAAATTTTGTGACGCTTTATTCTTGATGCAATTACTTTAATAAGGTTTCTGGATTGTTAATTTTATTATGTAGCTTTACATATATAGTAATCTACTGTGCGTGGAAGTAATCATTTTCTTTTGATTAATAAAAGCTCTGCTATATACGAGGGCTGTTCTTACTTTCTCTACTACTGTATAAGTACGGGAAATATTGTATTAGACCCAAAATTTCGATGTCGAGATTTCACCGGAAACGAGTCTTGAGGACCCCGAATCAGGGGAAAAAATTAGAAAAAGGTCCATGTGTGTACGTCTCTGTGTGTGCCTGTGTGTCTGCGAACAGCGTAAGTCAATAGCGAACAGTCGGTTAAAAACCAAAGGATGCGACACGAAGATTTTGAAAGAAATTCCTCCACCTTAAACCACCCTTTATATGGAACCTTTTTTCGAAAATTTTAAATTTCTCGAAAATGATCCTAACAATTTTGATTGAAATGTCATATATTTAAGATATTTTTATGGCAAATGAAATATATATTTTGAGCTTTCTTACTCTATCTCATGTAGTGTTGTTTACACATGAGACTTTTGCATAGGTGGTAAACCGTAAGAGATAGATGAAATCTTACTTTATGAAAAATGTAGATCTCGTCAAAACACACAATTCATGCCCAAATGCATTTTTTTAGTGACCCATTTCGGAGCTATTCCTTGTTATTTGTGTGAGTTTTGCAATACTTATAATTTCCTCAAACGAAAGCCTGTTTACATTTTATCTCTTGGCCGTGCAAAGCGAAGGGAATTTCAAAGTCTTCATATAGCGACCAGCTTTAAAAGATTTGCCTATCGCTCAAAGCCCACTGTATTCCCCTTGTATGATAAGGAAATAAGCAATAAAATAATTTCTGCAAATGTTTATCTCCATTAACATGATGATAGAGGAATAAGGGTTTGTAAGAATAGCTAGTACAAAAGCAGAGGAAATCATGTGAGTGCAACACATCAGATTTTTCTAGGTTCGATAGGTCGCGAAAGCAAAACTACACTGAAAATCAGTAGAACCTTTTGTGCTGATGTGTTGCGCAGTTAGCACCTCGCCTATGCCCCTGAAGGACACCCGCCGGGAGGATGGAGAAGTGAAAAGATCCGAAGGGCGGCCGGAGCGTTGCAACGATAAAGCAGAGGGTAGGGTCCCTAGTTAGAAGCACTCCGGTGGAGGCTGACTCCGCTCGGCTCCCCTCCCCCCTCGGGCTTGTACCATTCCATGGGGGCTCCGGAAGCCAGTAGGCTCCAATCTGCGGGATGAGATTTCCAGAACACATTTGTTCCCCTTGCCGCGGCGCTCGCTGAGACAAGAAATTCGGAGGGTATGGAAATCCTTCTCAGCAATCGCCTGGCAACCCGGAGAAACCTCCGAAAGAAAAAAAAAAGCATGGGTCACGAAGGGCGGCCATGGGGATCGAACCCGTGACCTCTCGAGTACGAGCCACAGACGTTACCACCTAAGCCATCCTGCTCGTTACGTAGTAAGTTGAGAACGTATTTCACCCAAAACTTCGATGGCAGACTCAAGCGAAAATATATGTTTTGAAGCACCTGAACCCAGAAACATATATAGGTATATACCAGGTTAGTCAGCTGCCTCTTATTTTCTAGTTTTATGCAATCCGCATTTTATAATCCAACATGAAAACATCGACCCCATTACTAGGTTCAACCCGCGTATTTAACATGGATGTGAAACAGTCGATGAAATTAGTAATAATATAGATGTTATTACATCGCCTTTTAACATATTCGTAATTAGACGGCTGACGTTTGCACTTCTGCAAATGTTCACTGGAACCAGCGAATATTACATCTTAAACGGAATGTTTACCCAACACGTTACTAGGTAGCTCAGTTGGAACGAGCACAAGACTCCGAAGTAATCTGTTTGCTGTGAAGGCGGTTCGAATTCCCTGCATGTACTACTTTTTTTACCGTGCAATCCTCACAATTTACAAATTATTATTCTGAAAACTGTTATTATATTCTTTTTTATTGTTTTATTTTGTTTTATGGCATTGTTTAATGTTTCTTTATTGCTGAACTACAATTATGTAGTTGTTTCAACACACCTATAGGTAGGTGCAATTGAAATAAGGATCATTTATACACATTTGAACACAGAAAGCAAGGAAATTACATTGTCAGAGTTTAACATGGAAGTTAAACTCAATTTTGCAGACAGTGAATTATTGCGCTATTAAACATGTTTCATAGTTTTGCGGCACTGGAATGACCCTTTTTCTATTCCTGGAACACGACTCCTCTAACGAAGCAAGTGCTCGTACTGGTGAACTTCTTGGGTAATGCACGCCTAGGCACGCTGTTGGATGGAGCCCCTGACTCAGTGTAGCATGGCGTGTTGAACATTTCTACAAGCCACTGTAACACGCTGACGAAGGGTTTCTAGATTGCCCAGCTCCTCTGCATGAATGCGGTCTTTTAAATAATCCCAGGGGTGTCAGATCAGGTGATCTGGCAGGCCAGGAGACTGGTCCTTGCGTCAATATCCAATGACCAGGATGTACAGCATTCAAATGATTGCAGACGATCCTCGATACGGAGGAGCGCCGTTGTGTTGAAACCACATCGTCATTCGCTCCTGCTAGGGCACATTCCCTAATAAGGGGTGAGCTACGGAGGAATTCCAGGTAGCGTGCTCCTGTTAGATGCCCCTCGAAGAATAACGATCCAACAAGGTGGTGTCCCAAGATTCCACACCAAACATTTACACCCAACTGCTCTTGGAATGTTGCCTCCCTTACCCAATGAGGATTATCAACACTTCTACAGCTTATATTGTGACGATTTTCAGTTCCATTGTTGTGGAATCTTGATTCGTCAGAAAACAATATCCTGGATGCGAATCCCACATCACTATCTACTCGCTCCAGCAACCATTCACACAAGGTTCCTCGAGCTTCGAAATCTCTCCCGTGAAGTGTTTTGTGTAGGTGCAAACGATAAGTATGGAACTTATTAGTGTTCAATATTCGCACTACAGAAGATTGGCTGATGTTCACCTCCTGAGCAACTGACCGTGTACTAGTATGCGGATTGTTCTGGGTGGCGTTCAAAACTGCTTCTGCATTAACACCCGATGTTGCTGGTGCGTGTCTATGAGGAGGCATTCTTGCAAGTGACGCTGTTACACGCAGACCCTTTCAACATTCCGGAAGCTGTTTGCTGTTGGTTGTCGTCTGTTCGGATATCTCTCCCGATATAGATGCTGAGCCGCTGGTGTATTTGTTTTTGCTTCTCCGTAGATCAAAAGCATATTGTAAGCACTCGTCTGTCGAATACATAATACAAAATATCGTGCGACAGCATACGTGTGGAGAACGCCGGGGTCGGCACTCGCAACACACTACATCTTGCCAGTCCAATGGGGCAGAAGTCGTTACACCTGTTCTATTAAAATATGCAGACAAAAAAAGAAACGATTTAAATTATAATATTCTAAACCCTCAGGGACTTTATAATTAGATTATTGTGAATTCGGTTTCCAAGTTTTGATGAACATAAAAAAATATTTACAATGCTGAGACTCGAACCTGTGTCATTGGGGGGTTAGCGGAGAGTATACGTCACAATCCCATTCAGCTACTTCGAGACTTGACTGAAGGCACGTACCGCGTGCAATAGTAGAACTTGCATACCTGGCGCTATGCCATTGCCACCTCGCAAGTTTTTGTTCCTGATTTAGCCTTTTAACACAGTTTTAATCATTTACTGAGCGTTTTAATATTATTACTTAAATGACAGAAGCTGTTATGCATATTAATTGAGATGCACGAGGCGTAGTTCACGCAAAAATGTAAATAAACTGTTGTTTAATAATATGTCCGTTTTGACTGTACGGGTCCATGATGGACGAGGAGTGTCTAAATTTTTCCTAATTTTTGGCAGCCAACCCCTGCTCTAAGTGCAAGAATCCACCATTTTCTTTTTAGCTGACGTTGTTAGTATACTTATATGATAGATCCATTTTTTCCGAGGCGTTTACTGAATTACGTTGCTATGTATACTCTAATAAAAAGTTTGTAAAATCGGCCGCAAACCGGAATTCGCTCTCAGTAAACCAGTCGTATGTTTTTGAGGTGTACTTTGGCGAGGGGTAAGTTTTGTTCCTTAAACCACTGTTGCTCTCAATTTTGCGCATTCCTCTCTTTAAGAACGTCAAGCAATACATTTTAGTAAGTGCAAAACTAGACTAAGGCGCACATGGCCTTAGATGGGTGGCCTACCTTCCAAAAAAATAAGGCGCGGCTGACTCACCTGGTATATATATATAAAGGGGTTAGCGCGCGTGTGTGTATGTGTGCCTGTATGAATATCATAACTCTAAAACGATGTTAAATATAAAACGTGGTATTTATTCCCCACAGTACTCCGTATATGGAAAATTTTCCGAAAATTTTGATATATTTTTTTCAAAAATACCTCTAACGATTTTTATTAGAATATCACATGCTTAAGATATTTTCATGCCAAGTGAAATGTATATCTTGAATTTTCTGGGAATAGCCTCTGAGGTCTTCTACGTTCTGACTGATTTTTGCATAACTCATAATCCGTAAGAGATAGACAAAATCTTACTGAAAATGTAGATCTCGTTATAACAAATTTTTTGAATTAATTACTTCCGAAATATTCCTTGTCATTAGTCTGAAGTTTCCAGTACTTATGCTATTCTCAAATAGAATGTATTTTTTTTTTTGGGGGGGGGGAGGCATGAAAGCAGAACGGAACAGAAAGCCATCACAGAGTAAGCAGCTCTGTTGTAGTGTTTAACGCCCGCTTTTACTACTACGGCACCGCAGGCGGTGACACTGATGATACATGGAATGAAGATGGAGCACCGGTGGAATGAGATGACGGGGGAAACCGGAGCACCCGGAGAAAATCCGCCCTGACGCCGCTTCGTCCACCACGAATACCACATGCGGGTCCCTGGGATCGAACCCGGGCCGCCTAGGTGGTAGGCGAGCGCGCTAACCGCTCGGCCACGGCGCCGCCGTAAGCAGCTCCTAAAATATTTGACCATTCCTTAATCTTACTGTATTACCCTGTTACCAGTGTACTTAAAAGGAGCTGCATAATAAAACCATTTCTACAAAATATAAAATATGTTTGTCTCGATTAACATAAAGGTAGAAGTATAAGCTTTTGAAAGAAGAGTTTGTTGAAGAATAAGTAGAGAAAGTTATGTGAACGCAACACAACGGATTTTTAAACCATGTGTGCAGATGGAAAACTGCATTCTGTATTCACCCATAAAAGTGGCCCTTCCCTATCGTTACACTCTGATTTCTTTGGTCATTTAAACTTCCTAGCACATAAATTACTGTTAAGTATAAAGAGGGAGCTAAAATGGTACAATGAAGGCAACTTTAAGTGTGTTGCTCACTCGGAAATGAATGACATTTTATTAGCTTAATACCGCAGCTGGAGAAGTTCTCTCACGTACGGTTCCCTTTATGAGCTCCGAGAGAATTTTCAGGAATGAAAGAAAAAAGGAGGGAAAATATAAAGAATGTGTACCTCCGATAAAGGAAGAGGAATCGATAGCACAATGCCTGTTGCGGTTTGCTCATGACCCCCCCCCCCCCCCTTGAAGGATATAATTAAAATGCGACTAGTATAATCGCCTCCACTGGTCTATAAATGAAATACCTGATTACGTTATCGATCCTTATTAACTGCTCCAAGAATCCAGACCATCTGATTCTTATGTTTAGGATATGCACAGAAATAACGTTCCCTCGAAAATTTTGAAGAGAAGTATATTGCTTTTTTCACGAGTAACACCGAACGAGATGATTCTAAGTAACGTGTGAGTCTTGTGCTCAATTCACTGCCACTGTGACCTTAGTTTTTTCGCAGTTTTCCCCAGGTCGGTAGGTGAATTCAAGGGTCCTTTCTGTAATAGCGCAAATTTCCTGTCCCCCATTTGTTTTATTTCCTGTTCATTATAAATGGGGTTTAGGTTTTAGGTGCTAAAAACTTAGGAAATATTTATTTTTTATGTGCTAAAAATGTCAAAAGTATGTGCCAAAGCAAATAAAATACTTATATAAGATCTAAATGGCAGAGCTAATATAAATTACGTGGCATTCGCCAGACATTATTCACGGAAGGTCTGAATTACAGACATGCTTCCTTAAATTTTCCATCCCAAAAGACTGACGATTGTCACCAAGAACAGACATCGAATGTATGTTACCACTTAAATGTTTATTTACTTATGAGCGTTGGTCTTCCGTTATAGATTTACCACATAGCTGACAATTTTAGCATCACAACTGAGAATACCCTTAAATTTCGCAGCATATTGTTGCACACGGCAACTTGCATTATTTTTCACTCTGGGCATGTTTAAGCCACCGTGAACTCAAGACTGTCGATATGTTGCTTCCCAACACTACAACACAACTAAAAGGTATAAACTTCGCAGATTCACAAACGACTAATTGACTATACAGTTTAATGGTCACCTACAAGCATCAGTGTATAGACTAGAGGTCTGTGAAGTGGTAAGAGATGCTTAATCAAGCACATGGCAGCGGAGGAATTCCCCGTTCTCATCTTGCGGGCTCATGTAGCTTGAGAAAGCAAGATGTATATCTTTTCTTCCAACTGAAGGAACCATATACCTGAGTGATATAGTTCTAGTAATGTGCAACATCTGGTCAATGTAATTGAGCGTTAAAGAAGTTGTATTGTGACTTGTTAAAAATAGTTCTGCTGCTCATTTTGTGACTATGTGTAAACATATGAAAAACATTTAAAAAGAAGTTTCCTTTATGCGATTTTTGTGTAATTTATGTGAATATTCGAAAATATTTATTTACATTAAACATCAGAAAATATGTTTCTTTATGTACAATAAAGCTTAAAATATTTACTAAGGTGTGAATATCCAGAATATTAAAGTCAGTTTCAAGTTCGTATTAGGACGCAAACAAAATATGTATTTACCTAAAAATCAGAGCCCTAACTATCAATTAGGCAGGATGCTGGCTCCCAGAAGTAGAAGTTGACGTATGTGGAAGGGAACATATTGGCTCCCCGGTGGTCTGTTACAGTAGGAATAGTAGAATAGAAAAGAAGGTACCCACGTGGGCAAAAAGAAAAAGAGGTCATGTCTGGAATGCATACATATGTGCCTACATACATACCTACAGACATACATATACAGAGAGACAGATAGATAGACAGTGAGACAAACATTCAGGAGTGTCTACTTGCTGAAAACTGCATGTTATTTGGTATTCGTGGAGTAGTTCTCTGTCGATAGGGCAGCCTGCCATTGCAGGCATGACTCACCCGTTTTCTGTTTCTTTTTTGGTCCATGGGTGCACATGTTACATTATATTTTTTAGTTAGTTAATTAGGTAAAGATTTAATCCCCCCATCTCCTGTCATTCCAGTTCCCAGTCATGTTCTAAGGTCGGAGGATAAGACGAGTGGACGGCCTGGCGAGACGTTTTGCGGCTGAATTTGCTTTGTCTGCTCTGGCGTCCGATGGGTGATGAACCCCAAGCGATGGAGCCTTGTGTGGGTGGTCCCGCTAGCAACTGGGTCTCATATCTGAAGACGTTAGGGACCCCACCCGCGTCCGAGATCTGGTCGTCCTCTGTGAGCTTCGCTTCACCCTTTCGACTCAGAGGATTATAGGCCTCCTATGTGCTTCCGCGCTGAAATTCATCGCCCCAGTTCCATTTAACTTTGCTATGTATCTCTTAACCGTCACGTGCACTACTCACCTCTCATTGGCTGCGGCCGTGCAATAGGTTGTTGCGCACTTTAAACTCTTTCACCAATTATACAAAAGCCATTCAGAATGAACAGGACTACACAGGTTATGCCTAGAAAATTGAAGACAAATTTTTCTTGTCATGTATATGGGATGTCCCAAAACACACCGACAACGCTTAGTATGTTGTGCGGGATGGCAAACTGATCGGTTTTCAAGAAGGAACCCCTGTCCGGAAATGCATGCTATGGACGCTGTAGCGCATCGAAGAGTGAGATGGATATGCGTTCACAAATAAACCCAACATAAGTAGCACAACGAGCTCGCTACATTACAAACGGGCTTCGAGCTTTGTACTTCCTACGTCATTCCAGAGTCTACGTCGGCGGCACTAAGCCTCATGCTCATGACCCAATACGTGCGGTTGTCTTTGAAGATTTTCAATTGTTCCGTGGACTCGAGCAATAAGGCTCTCCGCTGACGTTTCAGGAGTGTCATACAACTCCACAGAAAATAGTCAAGACGTGTCAGATCTGGTGACCGTGCTGGCCATGGATTTGGTCCACCTCTGCCAATCCATCGATTTGGCGCGCGCGCGCACACAGACACACACACACACACACACACACACACACACACACACACACACACACACACACACACACACACAAATGCAGATCTTCTTTCTGAGAATGTTTTTCTTGGAATCAGGAAACCTGAAAATCGCGTGTTTCCGGTAAAATCTTCGTATCGAATTTTCGAGTGGAGTGCAATACTTCCTTTACTTGGTATAGGTAAGAAGTGGAGAAAGCAAATACGGAAATATCAGACCACTGGCAACATTGCATGATTCAACTTTGCTCTGCACTTATAACCAGGGACAATTTTATTTCACACACAAAAGGGTGGGCTATAATGAGACGACGTATCTTGTTATATTCATACCATCCGATGCAGGCAGCTAAACACATTAAAAGCTATGGGGGGGGGGGGGGGGAGGGAGGAAGCTAAAAAGAAATGTAAAAAGCGGGGTGAGCAAATCCTAGTCTATGCGCGCGCATTATTGTTTTCTTGACGTGCTACCCTGACAACCTCTCTAAGGATGGATCTGCACTCCTTCATGTTTTATTCAGGCACTCGCACCATTTGCTTTCACAGTCGTCCTTCGATGATATGCCGTCTTTTCTTATTCCTTTCTTGCTTTCTCTCTTTCGACTTTCGAAAATTACGAATGAACGGCTCCCTCCCCTACATTTCTTCTCAGTTCATCGCCCTTTCTAGCACTTCGTTTTGTTTGCCATTGACGATGAAGATGTAGCAGATCGGACACGAGAGTTCAACATCCCCGAGAGAATCTTGAAGCATTTGTATTCAATGTTTCTGTTTACACACCTACGATGTAATTTATCTTCCACTCTCACTTCGAGTTTCCTGCAGTCTCCTTTTCAAAATTATGTCAAATTAACATTCATGGAATTATTAAAAGGTTGAGAAGTAAGCAAGTTGATTCAGGTGATAGTAACTAAAGCTCGCTTTCGGGAGTCCTGGTTTCATAACCGAGCAAGATGGCACATGTGAGACTCGCATTCGGGGGCTCCAGGGTTTGGTTCCCCATTGGACGGTTACTCTCATTATGGATTTTTTGGTGGTTTACCCGGGTAGGTAGGTGAATGTTGTGTGGTTACCCATTTACCACGAATTTTCTGTCCATCATTTCGTCTTCCCATAACTTTAATTCATCTGTTTCTGGGTTGTAGGACCAGACGACGGAAGTTAGTGTGTTACGGCAGGACGGTGGAATCTGCTCTATGGAAATATCTCTCCGTGACGTTTGGCGGGACTGGGAGTGTCTCGTCTATTTCCGGGATCCATAGGTTACGGGTGGCTAAGACAGGGTAGGCAGAATCAGGATTGGTGCCATGTTAAAGTCCTTAGGGACCCCGTTCGACCCGCGCACATCATCGTCCGTATCTGGTCGCATTATGGTCTACGGGTGGTGTTGTGCTCCAGTTACTGGAGGCCAGTCCATTTGACTACTCCCAACTCTTTGTTTCACACTCCGAGGAGAAGGGCCGGCGTCGGATACTACTTCTAGAAATATTAGGCACCCCGTCTGCGTTGGTCTTGCCTCCACTACACTTGGCTGGTATTGGTACTGCTTCACCACTTCCCTCCTTCTTGGAGGTCACATAAGCCCTTTAGGCCAATTACTGGCCGCAGTGCTGAAATCCATCTGCAACCCCAATTCATGCACAAGCATGCGAATATTTCAATCTTATTGGAGTATTTCACGACAAACCTTAATGATCTTACCTATTTCTATGGAATCTGTCATTTGATAACAATGCTTGACTCAGTTTTCATCTGTGAAAGAAACGTTATTATAGGTCGCGCGTTACTTCTTGACGAATGAAAATTTTATATGAAAGGTTGAATGCGAGTCTCTACTCAGCTTTTGCGGAAACGAGAGAGAGGAGGTACAGTCTGCAGTGAGATGACGCGCATGCTTCTGAGCTGAAGTAGTACAACACTACAAATCAATTTATGACACTTACAGTAATATCAGCCACACGTATTATACATTATACCTCTATAACTGTTTCCACTTAACTTTCTTGCATTTATTCTATTCCCGACATCTCTCCCTCGTCTGAATTGCTATTTTCGTTGCATGCATACATACATCCGTACCGCACAAAACTTCTGCAGTCGACTGTATACACAAACGCGACAGAGGAAAACAGAGGTGTCTGTTATCGTAGCATAAACATTTGCTGACCTGTTTATTAAGGGTAGGCTCACTCATTGGATTTCTGCTCAAGGTCATTCGTCAAGAACGAACGCGCAACCTATAATAGGTTGCGGAGTTTGCAAGAGGTTTTGTTTCAGGTTGTCTACACACAAAGTATTACATCCGTCGCACAAAATGTAAACAGCCGTGTCTAGGAGTCACAGAGATGGAATGGGGGGATCGCGTGACCGCTAAAAGTGTACAGTCGGGTGAATAAACAACTACAGCATGGCAATACTATCGTCTGTAGAACATATATTGCCTATGTTTACATACTTCCTATTACCGTATGCAATATATACGGTGCAAACAATGTATACTACACGGACCTACTGTATGCAATATTTATTGTATTTATACTATATTTAGAATACAATTTTGGTACAATATGAACACAATTATTTTAATGCCTTCTTCTGCTTCACAGCTTGGGCATTCAACCCATTCCAGCTCCAAATTGCTCATGCCATCGTTTCTTTGGTCTCCCTAGTTTTCTTTTACCTTGTGGCTCGTACTTTATAGCTGCTTTGGCTATTCTGCTGTTTGGCATTCTGTCCAAGTGTAACTTACAGTTTTCTTTGATTGTCTTTATTGTTATTTAGTTCACCTAATTTTAAATCTTCGTTTTAATATACAATGCATTTATACATTTTAATATGCATGCTATGCATTTTCAACATTATAGCTCGTATCTTTAGTAACACAATATTCCATAACATGTACATTTTTATTGTTAGTTGCTCCTGTGCATGCAACTATTGGAGTGAATCACTATGCAAATCTTGAAGTTACGGAAGGTGAGTCTCTTGCGATTTGCAGTAAGACATTCCTAATATCGTGAAAACTTACGCCTTACATCGCAAATTGGATTATCAGCCATAGAATCTCAAATACCTTTACATATGCATCTATTAAGTGCCCCTTCCGTATTGTTGCTGCTCTGAAAGACAGAGTTTGCATTCTATTATTTCACCATTAATAGTAAAATACTGTGCATCGAATTCTATAATATAGTCCTGTATTTTCTCTTTGCGCGATTTAGACATATTGTATTTCTGAATATAACCACGTATGTACCTGTTACTGTGGCTAGAGAAAGCGACACGGAATTGGCACTTGACAGAAAGACAAGGTGCAATGTATATGTGCACAGACCGTACTGGGGGTGGGGGCAGGGGTGGGGCTAGGGGTGGAAGCTCCAACGGGGCTGCCTAAGGTTCAGTTGCAGCACCACCTAATTTCCGTTCGCTATAGCATTAGCACTTGACCTTCCGTTAGGCGCGCGGGGCCCAGTAGGCCCTCGCCACGTTTTTTATGCCTCTATTTATTTTTTTCTTTTCATTTTTTCCTATGTTTAGCTTTATTTAGGTTAAATACACATGGTTATTTACTAGTATTAAGTTATTACATAGACCAGCTAAAATATAATACGAATATAGTACACACAATACGTGTAAAGAAAATAAATTGCGACTTTCAGGTACACAGCTTGTAATTTGAATTCTTCAGTTACTCAGAATCATCTACCAACTCTTCTGTATTTTCCGTGAGTAAGCAACTATTACACATAATTTTCACATGTTTGTTCAAACGAGGGGAGTGTTGCTTTTACCACATACCTACATATTATTTAGTTTCACAGTTCTTTTCGTGTTTGTTAAAGGAGTCACATCGTTTCCTTCTCAATAAAGTTGGTGGTCCGTTTCAGAAGGCATCTGTGGGTTATTCAGGTTTATATTTTGTCAGAAGACCTTTAAAATCACTGGATAGGTTTGACAGCACTGCCCTTCTTTGTAGCTGTTGGAATGTAAAGCTAGAGATAGTGCTTTCAAATACTCCTATCTTGTGGAATGTTTGTTTTGATTTCCAAGGAAGATAGCCCTAGAATTAATACCTGTAATATTCAGTACATGATAACAAATTACAACAACAATAATAATAATAATAATAATAATAATAATAATAATAATAATAATAATAATAATAATAATAATAATAATAATAATAATAATAATAATAATAATAATAATAATAATAATAATAATAATAATAATAATAATAATAATAATAATAATAATAATAATAATAATAATAATAATAATAATAATAATAATAACAATAATAATAATAATAATAATAATAATAATAATAACAAAAACTTTGAATAACCATATGATGTGGCCTATAACAAAAGTTGCTCTCATTGTCTTCCTCTTTGTGGGCTATTTCTGAATTTAACGGTCTCGTTTCCAGTTTATATTCAGAATCATTGTCATCTACGGGTCAGGCGTCAATATCGCAAAGTAAACGATGAGATTTTGTAGATCATACCTTTTATCGTGCCCATCACGAAGTACTAACAAGTTTTTGCTATGGCAAAGTGATATTACACAGCCCACCTGTAAAAACGCATGCGAGCAATGTGTAACGAGAGTAGGTGCCCAGGGCCTTGCTGGCTGATTATTTATTCTCCAAACTAGAGAAATAAATAGATGAGGTTGTCGCTTCAGCTAACAGTCGAGTAAGGTGTAATGTTAGATGTCCCAGTCAGTCAATTACGTAGGTGCGTTCGTACAAAAACTATAACGTTTAAATAAACCTAAGGGTCTCCCTGGCCCCTGGCGGCATTTTAATCAAAATTGTTGGAGCCATTTTCAAGAAAAGTAAAATATAGTTTAGGGCGAAGGAGTTTATTTCAAAATCCTCGTGCCGCATCCTTGAAAGGTATTCAAGTTAAGAAATCCTCAGCCTAGTTATTAATGCTTGTTCCGTAGTGCAGCAGTAACAGAGCTAATGATGATGTTTAATGAACGACTGGGACTCCTGCCTACTTGAGTAACTGAAGCAAGCGAAAAAGAACAAAGCTAAATATTAACAGAATGAAAGATAAAATAAAGATCCTAAATTGCACCAGAAAATCATTATATACAAGCTACTGTGATATTAAAGATGAGAAATATAAATGTACATAAGATACATTAATTTCAAAAACAGCGACATCTTTCCTATCAACATACTTCAGGTAATTTTATATTGCTCAAGCACCACACCTGCATTCATGGGTTATGGCTCCGAATGTTCCTATTCCGTTTCGTATTACCATTTATTCTTGGAGCAGGAGTAATAGTTCACTTACCATTTCTTCGTCAAACGGAATCTAATTCCATGGATGGCCTCTTTTTCCAATCCTCGGTCAATAGTTCCAGATTTTCGAGGGCATTCTATTGGAATCCATTTCACAGATATATTCATAGCATTTCCTATACTCTATTTCATCTGTAAGACTAAATACTTTCAGTTCTTTGCGAATATTTTTACTCCGTCTTTTGTACATTAATGTGTATCCTGCGACAAATCGTAGATATTTCATTTCTGCAGCTTCTATTCTTTGAAGTGTTTGTTTACTCAGAATCCATATTTCTGATTGTGAACCCTGGAATAACGCAGGCACTGAGAATAATTTATAAAACTTTAGATGTGTTTCCTTCCCAATATTCTTTTCAGGGTGCCACATAAATACTAAAATCTTAGTAATTTATTGTTTGTCTTTTTCTCTACTGCACCCTAAAGAAACACCTGGGTAATTAAAATGTTTACCTGTTCTAGTGCTCTTTCATTCAGCACTATTTTTGTATTTCTTTGTCACGCACTTTTACTTTTGTTGAAGAAATTTCTAAGCTGTGATCTTTTGCAATGAGCTTAGTTTAAAAAATGGACCTGTTATGTGTCGAAGAAATCGAAGTGAACCGAACCACGACCACGAGCTGCTGGCAGGCTGAGGTTCAGCCTGATGTATTTTACTGCATACCTACCCCCAATAGGGTTTAACCGCGTATAGGAAATAATTAATGTAGGAAATTTAAGGGTGGGGTGTTTATAAATTTAGGATGTTTGGGTTTTTGAAGGAAGCTTGTTACCCCTTGACAGTTGTCTATCAGGATACAGTAAGGTCTGCATACTGGTGGAGTAAAAAACTTTTTCAATAAAATTATTAAAATTTTTAATTTAAAATGTTAAATGGGGGATCATTTTGCAGGTTAATTCAGTACTAAACTGCTCCGTACTTGATATGTCTGATACACTCCTACCTATGCGATAGAATCTTCGCCGTATCCCACGACGGGATAACATTAAGGCCCCTTCCTATCAGAGCTGGGGTCCCCCAGGGTAGCGTCCTCGGGTCCACGCTCTTCCTTTTATACATAATTTATACATAAGTACCCTACCTTCACTACCACGATGCTCGCTGTATTTGTTTGCTGAGGATACGGCAGTCACCTCCACATCAACTCAACATAGCGGAGAAGAAGTCGGGTGGAGGAGCTACGTTAAATATATTGGAGTGCACCTGGATATGAAACTGACGTGGAAGGCTCATATGCATTCTGTCGGAAACAAAATTAACCAGAGGATGGGCATGCTATATCTTCCCTACAACAGACGCGCGGCGATGTCAATACCAACTAAACTCCTCCTCTACAACCAGTTGCTACGTCCATCCATCACATAAGCCTGCGAAATATGGGGAGTAGCAGCTAAGATACACATAGATCGCCTTGAAGTCCTACAGCAGCGCTACCTTCCAATAGCTACAGTGTCACCCTGGAACATACCCAATTATGTAATGCGTCATGATCTTTAACATCCTATCCTTAAAAGACTACGTCCATTCCCATACATGCACCTTCTACCAAACTTTCCCAACAACTTCAATGCCCTGATACGCGGCCTAGGCGAGTATAAAAGACTCTGGAGAAAAATACAAACGACCGAGACTCATTCTAGACCAATAGACTACCACACCAACCGCTGATTTTTTTTTTTTTTTTTTTTTTTGCGTTAACGTCCTCCAACATTGTGTCATATCGGACGAATGAATGAAATGAAATGGGTGAAATGATGCTCAAATGAGCCCGAGGTTCATGGAGCTTTAAGTTACCCGACATTCGTCCCAACCGCTGACATAACTATATTCAGACATTACGGCCAAAGGGGAAAGAAGAAGAAGAAGAAGAAGAAGAAGAAGAAGAAGAAGAAGAAGAAGAAGAAGAAGAAGAAGAAGAAGAAGAAGAAGCTAAACTTGGGGGCGTCTCCCACTGCGGGAGGATAACCCCTCAACGACTTCCTTCGACAATGAACCCTGCAACTACATTTTAACGCAATACCGTCCCCAGACAAAACACTTCACGGCCAGTACATGATGGCACAGCCCTGATCTGGCAACAACTGATGTCAAGTCATCGCCTGCTGTGCTCATCACTTCAGACGCTATGCAAACTTCTCCGAGGAGACTACGACCGCGTCACTGAAGATGTCTGCCGCAGTTGTGAAGGAAACGTCTGGAAACTCTAACTCCAGCAGACCACGGCATAACAGCCCGGAAATAACTTCTAGTTATATTGACTCAGGCCGTCATAGCAAGGAATATGTCCGAAATGGTTCAATCCAAAAAAGTAATAAATTGTGTGCTTTAACTAGATCTATATCTTTTGTGAACTAAAATTCTATCTCTTACGGTTTACAAGTCATGCAGAACTCCTCCAGAATAAAGACGGGTTCTGAGGACATTCTCAGCAAATTTAAGGTATACATTTCATTTGGTATGAAAATATCTTAAACAAATAGTATTTTAATCACAATTGTTTGAGCCATCTTTCATAAAATCAAAATTCTCGAAAATGTTCCATGTAAATGGTAGTCTGGGGTAGGGCAATTTTCTTGAGAATTTTCGTGTCGATCCTCGAAGATGGTAAGCTTAAATACCAAGTTTGGTATTAACTGACTTTCGTGAGTCATGCTGTTCACGGACACGGACACACACACGCACGCACGCACGCACTAACACACGCACGCACTAACACACACACACACACACACACACACACACACACACACACACACACACACACACCACACACACACACACCTTTTTCTAACAATGATTTTGTTTTTTATTCACGGGGACTTAAATCTTGTATTTCCGGTGTAACTTCGAAATCGGATTTTTGCGCGGCATACAATACTACTCCTATTTACTATACGTAGTAAACAAAGTAAAAATAGGCTAAGTTTGATGAACTTTCAATTAATACACTTTGCTCTACCCTCTCATATATCTTAGGTGCATGAAGGGCGTTTTAAGATAACGAAACAATTATCCCAAACGATACTGCATGGCATCCAACACCATAGGCATCTTGCACACACGGACTCTTGAGAGGCTCGAGATAGCTCAAAGAGTTGTCGATCCACTTGTTGCCTCTAAAAGTTTACATTGTTGTTACAAGTGTTCACCCGCTTTATCTCCTGTTTCCAACATTCTTCCACCTTCTCTGGATTCCTTCATCCTCGGATGCTTCTCTTAGCCTCACAAGTTCTTTAAGAGACACGTTCAATCTTGTCATCCAAATCTTCCCTCCTCCTTTTTATTGCTGCTCAACACTTATCCTGTAAATTGACTACTCTTTTTCTGAGAAATAGATTTCGTATTGTCCTTTTTCTTTCCCGTTTGATAGACCAAGAGAGAAACAAGACCGAAGCTTGCGTTAAGGAAATGCATATGTGAAAATCCAAAACCCTAAAGATTTCTTATGACTGCTTTTAATTTTAACCATATACTCAGAACATAAAGCTTATGTATCACACAACATTTAAGAAGGCGATTAATCTCCTTTTGATATGTAATATGAAAAGCTCCTTGGACCCATAGTATTATCTTATTTCTCCAAAATTTTAATTTGAACTGTATACAAATTTAAAAATTTTATGTGCTGCAGTCACATAACTTTCTCTACTCTCGTACTACTTATTCCTACAAACCTTTATATTCTTCATATTACTCTTATTGCACATTTGCTTCACGTGCAAGGGCAATATGGGAACACAGTAGGCTTTGAGGAATAGTGAAATCTTTTAAAGCTGGTCACTATATGAGGGCTTTAAAATTCCGTTCTCTTTGCACGGCCAAAAGATAAAATGTGAATAACGACCTACCACTTGAGAAAAGCTTTCAGTATTGCAAAACCCACACAAATAATAAGGAATATCTCCGAAATGGTTCACTACACACACACACACACACACACACACACACACACACACACACACACACACACACACACACACACACACACACACACACACACACACACACACACACACACACACACACACACACACACACACACACACACACACACACACACACACACACACACACACACACACACACACACACACACACACACACACACACACACACACACACACACACACACACACACACACACACACACACACACACACACACACACACACACACACACACACACACACACACACACACACACACACACACACACACACACACACACACACACACACACACACACACACACACACACACACACACACACACACACACACACACACACACACACACACACACACACACACACACACACACACACACACACACACACACACACACACACACACACACACACACACACACACACACACACACACACACACACACACACACACACACACACACACACACACACACACACACACACACACACACACACACACACACACACACACACACACACACACACACACACACACACACACACACACACACACACACACACACACACACACACACACACACACACACACACACACACACACACACACACACACACACACACACACACACACACACACACACACACACACACACACACACACACACACACACACACACACACACACACACACACACACACACACACACACACACACACACACACACACACACACACACACACACACACACACACACACACACACACACACACACACACACACACACACACACACACACACACACACACACACACACACACACACACACACACACACACACACACACACACACACACACACACACACACACACACACACACACACACACACACACACACACACACACACACACACACACACACACACACACACACACACACACACACACACACACACACACACACACACACACACACACACACACACACACACACACACACACACACACACACACACACACACACACACACACACACACACACACACACACACACACACACACACACACACACACACACACACACACACACACACACACACACACACACACACACACACACACACACACACACACACACACACACACACACACACACACACACACACACACACACACACACACACACACACACACACACACACACACACACACACACACACACACACACACACACACACACACACACACACACACACACACACACACACACACACACACACACACACACACACACACACACACACACACACACACACACACACACACACACACACACACACACACACACACACACACACACACACACACACACACACACACACACACACACACACACACACACACACACACACACACACACACACACACACACACACACACACACACACACACACACACACACACACACACACACACACACACACACACACACACACACACACACACACACACACACACACACACACACACACACACACACACACACACACACACACACACACACACACACACACACACACACACACACACACACACACACACACACACACACACACACACACACACACACACACACACACACACACACACACACACACACACACACACACACACACACACACACACACACACACACACACACACACACACACACACACACACACACACACACACACACACACACACACACACACACACACACACACACACACTCACACTCACACTCACACTCACACTCACACTCACACTCACACTCACACTCACACTCACACTCACACTCACACTCACACTCACACTCACACTCACACTCACACTCACACTCACACTCACACTCACACTCACACTCACACTCACACTCACACTCACACTCACACTCACACTCACACTCACACTCACACTCACACTCACACTCACACTCACACTCACACACACACACCAAAAAAAAAAAAAGATTTGGACAGGTGTGTTTTAACAAGGTCTACACTTTTTGTATAGTAAGATTTGGTCTATCCTTTACCAGTTATGCAAAAATCATCAAGAGTAAACAGGATTACATGGGCTATAGCCAGAAAATTCAAAATAAACATTTTAATTGGCATGAAAATATCTTAAACACACAGCATTTCATTCAGAATAGTAGAGCCATCTTCAAGAATATCACACACACAGAGACACATACATACAAAGGTTGTGCTTTTCTAGATTCAGTGGGTTTGAAAAAATTGTTTACGTGAAATCTCGACATCTAAATTTCGGTGAATTCAAATGCGTCTCATACTTCCTGTATCTCTGTAGTAGATAAAGTAAAAAATTGGCATATTGTT
Organism: Tenodera sinensis; assembly: GCA_030765045.1. Taxonomy (NCBI): domain Eukaryota; kingdom Metazoa; phylum Arthropoda; class Insecta; order Mantodea; family Mantidae; genus Tenodera; species Tenodera sinensis. The sequence continues at coordinate 283,982 of JAUKNM010000103.1, forward strand.
TTTCCTACATTTTTAAATTACACAAGATATGACCCACTACGACTCAGGATAAATTGTTACAAATTACATTTAAGGCTCTAAAATGGTTTACTGAAACAACCAGAAGGGCGAAAGAATTTCTATATACTGTACTGTGTTGGTTTAAAACCAAACTTGGTATTTAAGCTCCGCATTTTCCAAGAATGCGACACGAAGATTTGCAAGAAAATCCTCCACTTTACATGGAACATTTTTTGATTTTTTTTTTCTTCCTCTAAAATGATTCTTAACGAGTTTGATTAACATACCGTACGCTATTTTCTGGGAATAGCCTCCGAACTCCTCTTCATTCTGAATGACTTTTGCATAGCTAGTAAACCGCAAGAGATAGACAAAATCTCCCTGCACAAAAATGTAGATCTCGCTCAAACGCACAGACAAATTGATTTTTGTTGTGGAAATATATTCAGAGATATTTCTTGTTATTGATTTGCATTTTAAAATACCTACTTATACTTTTATCAAATGTGAGGTGATTATTCTTCTCTCTCTCTCTCTCTCTCTCTCTCTCTCTCTCTCTCTCCGTCTCTCTCTCTCGCTCTCTCTCATGCAAAGATAATGGAATTTTAGGACCATTACATAGGCGGCGCCGTGGCCGAGTGATTAGCGCGCTCGCCTACCACCTAGGCGGCCCGGGTTCGATCCCAGGGATTCGCATGCGGTATTCGTGGTGGACGAAGCGGCGTCAGGGCGGGTTTTCTCCGGGTGCTCCGGTTTCCCCCGCCACTCATTCCACCGGTGCTCCATCTTCATTCCATGTACCATCAGTGCCACCGCCTGCGGTGCCGTAGTAGTAAAAGCGGGCGTTAAACACTACAACAACAGGAGCATTACATAGCCACCTGGTCTTAAAAAGGTTGACTATCACTTAAAGCCTACTATATTCTCCTTATCCTGTTGTAACTAGAAGGAAATGCATAATAATAACACAATTTCTACAAATGCTTATTCCAACTGACATGAAGTAGGTAGCAGAATGGTCGTCTCCTTAACGCGGGGGTAGCGCTGCTGTTTATCAAGCGGGGGACCGGGGTTTGATTCCCGGTACCGCCGTGGGATTTCCTCCAGCTGGAAGACCTTGTCCGGGATGCACTCAGCCTCGTTAGGTCCCTGAGGGGCCAATTGAGGAGCTACTTGACTGAAAAATAGCGGCCCCTGGTCGAGAAGATCGCCTAAACGGCCGGCAGGGACTGGGGCGCTGACCACATCCCACCTCCAGTACTGCACACCGCTCATGACGCCTGTGGTGGGCAGAGGTGGGGGACACACCGGTTGGGCGGTAAGCCTTGACCTGGATGGACTGTTGTGCCACGGGGTTTTTATGTAGAAGAATACTTTGTAGAAAGGGAGTAGAGAAAGTAAGGCGACATCAGCTTAAATATACATACCTGAAGCTATTAACAGTGAAGTAAATTCATCCACAAATAACACTAAGTAATTAGAGACTCACACTTCACTATAATAAATTGAGCTACACTCAACATTTTCCAATATACAATATTGTATAAGGTGAGTTTGCCTGATGATGACACGTAATTGGTGTCGAAACGATCGCTGTGGAAAATATTGAGTTTAACTCAATTTATTATAGTGAAGTGTGAGTCTCTAATTACTTTGTGTTACTTGTGACATCAGCTTTTTTATTTTCTCTACTGGTAAGTATGGGAAGTATTGTATTCCACCCAAAAATTCGATGCCGAGATTTCACCGGAAAATATGTTTTGAGACACCTGAATTCAAAAAAAGCATTTTTAGAAAAAGATCCGTGTGTGTGTGTGTGTGTGTGCGTGTGTGTGTGTGTGTGTGTGTGTGTGTGTGTGTGTGTGTGTGTGTGTGTGTGTGTGTGTGTGTGTGTGTGTGTGTGTGTGTCTGTCAGTCTGTGGACAGCATAACTCAAAAACAAAAAGTAGGTTAAAAACCAAAGTTAGTATTTAAGTTTAGTGTCTTCCAAGGATGCGACACGAAGATTTTGAAGAAAATAGCCCCACCCTAAACTACCCTTTACATGGAAAATTTTGATTTTCTTGAAAATGGCTCTAACGATTTTGATTAAAATGTCATATGTTTGAGATATTTTTATAAAAAATGAAATTTTCTGGCTATAGCCGCTGTAGTCGTATTTACTCTGGACGACTTTTGCATAACTGGTAAACCGTTAGAGACAGATCAAATCATACTTTACAAAAAATGTAGATCTTGCTAAAATACACAACTTATGTCTGAATAACATTTCTTGTAGGGTGAACCATTTCGGAGATATTCCTTGTTATGTGTGTGAGTTTTGGAAAACAAAACTTTCGTGAAATGGATCATCGTTGTTCATTTTTTTATATGTTAAGTGTGCAAAGTGAACAGAATCTCAAAGCTTTAAAAGATTTGACTATCGCACAAAGCCTACTGTATTCTAACATTCCCCTTGTACCTCCAAGGAAATAAGCAATAAGATAATTTCTGTAAATGTTTATCTCAAGTATCGCCTACCACCTAGGCGGCCCGGCTTCGATCCCCGGGACACGCATGTGGTATTCGTGGTGGACGAAGCGGCGTCAGGGCGGGTTTTCTCCGGGTGCTCCGGTTTTCCCCGCCATCTCATTCCACCTGTCATCAGTGTCACCGCCTGTGGTGCCGTACTAGTAAAAGCGGGCGTTAAACACAACAACTTATCTCAAGTAACACGAAGAAGATATAGGAATAAGAGCTTTTAAGAATGGCTAGTACAAAAGTAGAGAAAGTCATGTGAGTGTAACACATCAGACTTTTTTAACCTCATTCTCTCCGAATTTTTGCTAAACATTTGAACAAGGTTGCTTATAAATTACATCGTATGGAACATCTTTGATGTGCAAAAAGGTCGGAAAAATGAGACACATGAAAAGCTTTGAAAGTAAATTACATAGTACACCCATAGCCACTTAAAACTGTCACAAGTTGAAGCAAATCCATAGTATGTATGCCAGAGGTGCACATTATATTTTGAATAGGTATAAAAACTAATTCTTTTTATTTTTATTTCTTGTTTTTAAGTTTTAAATGAATTTCAGCTGTAGGTACCTTATGTCGTTTAATACTCTGTAACAATTCATTTTAGCATATTCAGCAAGTTAGTTGTGTTCGTCAGACCACGGATTTTGATCTTCAGGCACGTCAGGTTTGCCTTCCGTTGTTTTATGCAACCTCTTCTTTATTCTCGTTTTCATCCCGAGAGTCGCTTTTGGTTAGCATGGAGAGGAAGTGAAATAAAGTCGGCCCCGTGCAGTTATTGGTGTTAACACAGCTACCATTGTTTTGTAACTTCCTCTCTCTCTGTATGCTTTTGTCAGTCCAAAAGCGTTTCGTTACACCAGCTACCTGCTACGCCGTAAAATTACATGTATTATACAGGGAGTTTGTTCTTAGCTGCACCTTTGTTACACCGCTGTTTCATTACGTCAATCCAGCAGGGGTGCCCATCTCACCCTCAACTTTTCTGGGAGCTCCATATCAACTATTTGGTTCTATTTTTATGCCACTGGAGATACTGATACACTTTAGAACCATAAGGTAACCTGAAAAATGATCGAAAAATCATTAAATTGACGACTTTTAGGTTTATGCATATAAATGTTCCCCAAACACTCAGTCATCGGTTGGCCGTAAATTTTTTAGATTTAATCGTTTTTAAAGGTCTAGCGCAGAATTAAAACGCCATGTGCGCGACATTTAAACACACTCTTACTGCTTAAACTTTCGGAAGCATTTGAAAAAATAAGGGTCAAAAGGGACACATAAGCAAACAAATTCAGCGGAAAGCAGTGTTTAAGATATGAATCTGAGGAGAAAGACTACTTGACAAAAGAGGGAAGGTGCGACAAATGCAGCAGGGCAGTTTTAGGTCAAAACAGGCAATCTGACTCATGACCATGATGCATGTGTGTAGAAAAATTACTTTTTCTCTACTTTACATGTTTACTTTCTCTACTAGTTACGCATAGTAAGTAGGGAAAGTATTGTATTGAAACAAAATTTCGATGTCGAGATTTCACCTGAATCCAAAACAAAAAGAAAAACATGTTTAGAAAAAAAGTTGTGTGTGTGTGTGTGTGTGTGTGTGTGTGTGTGTGTGTGTGTGTGTGTGTGTGTGTGTGTGTGTGTGTGTGTGTGTCTGTGAACAGCATAACTCAAAAACAGAGTCAGTTAAAAACCAAAGTTTGTATTTAAGTTGAATATCTTTCAAGGATGCCACACGAAGATCTTGAAGAAAATTCCTCCCCTCTAAACTACCCTTCACAGTGAAACTTTTTCGAAAATTATGATTTTCTCAAAAGTGGCTAACGATTTTGGTTCAAATACCATATGTTTAAGATATTTTATGGAAATTTAAATGTATATTTTGAATTTTCTAGCTATAGTGCCTGTAGTCCTGTTTACTCTTGTTGAATTTTGCATAACTGGTAAACCGTAAGAGATAGACCAAATCTTACCAAGCAAAAACGTAGATCAGGTTAAAACAAAGTAGTTATGTCGCAAAGCATTTTTTGTGGAGTGAACCCGGGTATTTCTTGTTATTTGTGGGACTTATGTTTATCTGGACTAACGTTAACAAGATAGAGGAATAAGAATTTGTCATGAGGTTGAAATACCCAGCCAAGTAAAATTAGATTATAAAGAATCGTGCAAGAAAATTTGTCTAGGCTGGAAGCTTGCCTTATGACAAGCTTAACATGTTTCGTGTCCTTTCGAGGAACAAGTGAAGTTACGGTTTCGTTGTCAAGGATAAAAACTGTTTGCTTGCTAAGAAAATGTAGTGATTTAGTTCTTATATGGCAAGTTAGCTATTAATAAGCTTAGTAGGTGAGCCACCAAAAGAATGAAGTTGTGCACGTTTTGTCGGCACAGCAGACGGACAGAAACGGTTCCCCATACTGCACCGTCACATGTACTACGAACGCCGATAACTTTATTCCTCTTGAATGTAGCTGGACTACTAAGCATGGCTATTAGTATTTGCACTAAAGGCCGAGCCGTACCGAAGTTTGATTGCGAGATAAAAGAACACATGTGTGACAGAATAATAAAGAAGCAGGAAAAGGAGAAGTAAAAGAATAATAAGCCACTCTTAAAGACTGGTGAAAAGTGCAAATACGAAACCGTATAAAGCCGAGATCTGTGTTCAACAGCAAGGCAAGATAAGTGTTTAATAAATTTGACTTTTTAAAGTCTAATATTGATTGTGGAATAAAGAAAATCTTGTGACGGGAGTAAGAGAGGCAAATTGTACAGTATTTTGTGAGGAGCTTCACAATAAAGAGGGCGGTGAAGGAGAAATGAGATTCTTCTTATTTTATCTTTAATTTTCACATCCTGAAAGTATTTGCTTGCTTAATTACCTATATAATCTACATATACCGACGCTAGCATCCCTTATCATTTCACCAAGACTGAAATATAGAAACCTAAACAAAAACACCTCATCGGTAAGAATAGTTAGTAAAAGAGTAGAGAAAGTCATGTGAGAGAGGAACGTGAGATTTTTAATACACTATCTGCTCCATGTACGGTACATTAAATGTTGTGCTATACTCCTAGAATTTTTCCAGCATGTGCTCCATTTATGTGACTTCAACTTCAGTCTTTGGTTTCAAAAACTGAAAATGTGTTTCGGCTTAGAAAATTAAATACACAAAAACGCTTTAAAAATATGTTCAGTGTCCATCAAAGCAAAGAAATTAATTACTTTAAAAGTAATTAATTTTTCTTCTGCCAGAGATTGATGGTGTTTGTTGGGCAATTAAGAGTTTATAAAATAATGAAACGATTATACTTTAGTTTTTTATGCATATGCAATATGTTTAATATTAAAGTATTTTTATTAATTTATAAACTAATAAAACTGTTGTGATATTTTAGTTTTTGATGCGTATGGAATATTTTGAACATTAAGGCATTTTCGCATTGTGAATAGATTAAATAATTAATTCCCTCAAAACTATTAAACATACTGTGTTGACTTTGTGTGGTAGTATATAACATAAACCCCTTGAGTGTGCAGGATATTGATTTCATAGGTACCTATAAAAATATAGAAAATTCAAAATTCAGTCCCAGGCTCCTCTTAAACAAATAATTGAAAAGTGAATATCATTAAAAGAAATCGTAATAGTTGCAGCAAAAAATTACAAATAAAATATTTGGTACGTAGTGTATTTGGTATTTCAATGTGTCCTATCTTATCTTTCTAAATAGTGTAATAATCCTATACGTCGTGAACCTCTACATACGCTAGCCTACATGGTTACAGTTCCTTTCATACAATTTCCAAAATTCATCATCATTGATCATGTCATACGCCACACTGCAGTATACAGTATTAATTGTACTTCAAATTATTTTTTTATGTTTAATAAAGCCCACTTAAATTAACAAACTTAAAGATACAAATTGTGTTAACAAATAGAATATTTAAAGATTGTAACAAAGTGTTTATATTATTTGAGTTTATTTACCTTAATGTTCTCGTATTCCCCCAAATTTTGAATTCGACTCCTAAAATATTTCTCATGGCTCGATTTGCGCCATTATAAACACCCTTCCCTGAAAGTGACCTTATTGCAGGGAACACGAATCGCCTGACAATGCATGCAACACAATGTTAACCTAGCGTACGGTATTTCAATTTCTAACTTCCAACTGAAGCACTTCTTATAAACTGTATATTAAGTGCAGAAAAAGCTATGAAATGAATATGTATTGTATTCCTTCAACTGTTGTTCTCAAAATGGGTAGTGGCCCTGGAGTGTAAAAATCAAATTCACATTTCCTGGTTTGATGAATAGAAGTTCTGTGGTTATTCCTGACCCTCTCTCCTCTTCTCTATTTCTATCCCGGGTCTTACAAAATATAAAGAATGCGAAGATTTTCACAAACTATGAAGATTTTACTCACGCTATTATGAAAATGTGACGTACTCGTCATGTGCATTGAATTCTACACTTCTAAATGTAAAGGTATTTTGTTCCCAATATGATAGCAAACATGTTTCAGAATATGGATTTTCACATTTTGCCTGTCAGTTTGGAAGATCAGATTTTATATGGATGCGCAGAGGAACATTATTTCCACAAGTTGTAAGAAATAATAAAATTGTTGCACTGTGTGTGAGAAATTGGATGGTAGGTTTCATTGTCTACTACAGTGTGAAATGGTTAAAATATGGACACGTGGTACATGAAATGATATAGTAGCAATTACAGAACTAGCCCATTCAAGGGGAGAGCAAATAATCAACGCGACTGGACATTTTAAGGAAGAGATAAGTGGGTAAGTGGCTTACATGAGCAACAGAAAGGGCACTGTTTGGGATGAAGAGATGCATTTTAGTGACTGTATACCATATATATAACCAGGGGTTAAAGCATGTCATAATCAGGAAGCAGGGACCATGGAGACGCTGTGGGCGTAACATAGCTACCCATCTATCGTAACAGTGACATAATGCGATTCATCGTATTGTAAAGATAGAAATGACCTTTATTAAAGTGCATGGTATGCATTAAATCACACAAAAAACATGTGGTTTATATATTATTATTTATCAAATAAAAGTTTGAAAATCAAACTGTATCATACTTCTCATCAAATTGAAGAAATAAATATATCATTTATAGAATTGCTGGAAAATAAAACAGAGCTCAATATTTATAGCTTTTACAGTAAATAACCATCATCTTGCATACTAACTGGTGCCTGGGTACTACGCCATGCTTTCTTTCTTTTTATGCCATTGTGCAGAAAATATAAATTAAGTAATTTATTTCTTAAAGTAATGGTCAAAAGTGTCACCAGCTATACTGAAAAATAAGTTCGATGGCACGTAAACCAACCTGTTGTATACAAACTTGTCTAGATAAGGGCTATGTCCATAGGTACTGTGGATTATAATCATTTTCATATGGTATTTTACATAGTTAAAATTTCTCAACAGCTTCTTTTTAAATCTGTATTGTTTACAATTTCAAATGCGTATTTATATCCTTTTGTCGTTTAGTATGATTACTGTGTGTGTATGTGTGTGTATGTGTGTGTATGTGTGTGTGTGTGTGCGTGTGTGTGTGTGTGTGCGCACGCGCGCGCGCAGCATGGTTGCATACGACAAAATATGAAAGAACATTCTTGACACCGCTTGTCACGCCCGACCAACAATATATTAACGTAACTGACTTAAAGGATCTAATTACAGTTAGACAGGGAACTGCAGTTTTTGTTGCGCTAGATGTATTAATATTAAAGCAATCAAGGTCCTTACAGGGGTGTTCCGGAACGACGCCAGAAAAAAAACATTTTACAAAGCACGTGGATACCGTCCAGCCGCAACCTGTCGAACACCATTGCCTGGTATCCTACAACCCTCAAATGGATGAAAAGGGAATGGTATGAAGAGGAAATGGTAGACAGGAAAGTTGTGGTATGAGGACGAGCACGCTAGTATTCGCCTGAGTGACCAGGAGAAAACCACGGAAAACCCCAAGTCAGAACACGCGTCCGTCGGGGATCAAACCCACGACCTCCCAAATGTGAGTCCTACGCGCTACCCCCTACGCCACCTCACTCCGTAATATTACCATTACTGCAACATGCGGTCATGTAACTAATTCGCAATTATATAAGTGTACAGGTCCGCTCAACTGTTACAACAGCTAGCCTATAAACACTAACGATGATGAGCATCAGAAACTTCATTAGCGGGCAGAGTTGGTAAACTTTCATTCCACTCATTGAAACACATTTGTCGAGTTAACCAATCAATGTCTACTATCACTGTTTGTGCAGCATACAATACAGTGTGCATGTACTCGTATCATTGCCCGGTGGGACACTGAGCACAAGTTGACAATTCTAAGTTGTTTTATTGTGAACCGACATACCAATATGTCAGTATACACAAAACTATTACTCTATAAGGTAACCTGAAAGCGTGCAGGACTGAGATGTGAAGATAGAGTAGTTAAAACTACCGGAATTATAGTGTAATGGTTACTCTATCAGTATAGGGCAGTGTTGCCATTCTTGTTGGAGCAAAAGAAGTAGACGCGAACCGGAGAAAAAGGAGAAAAAAGTAGAATTTTGAATGGCACTGCAACAGGAACGAACCATGGCCCTCCTTCGTCCTTATATATGAGAACGCGAAATTTGTGGGTACTATTATTTATTTAGAGCTTATTTATCACCTTTAAGTGTTGAACAAAGACATTTTTTCGTCTTTCGGCGTCCCCCTCTACCCGGCACAGATTGCCATCGCTCGCCTCCATCGCCCCCCCCCCTCCCCCTCACCCCTCTGATCAATCATTGCATTGGAACGAGCATTATGATGCTTAAATTTCAACACTAGAACGTAAACATAGGCCTGAAAATATAAAATAATTTGTTCTTGAACACTCACCAGCGGAGGTCCATGGCATGTAGCACACCTATTAGCTGTGGTCAGTGGCGATAGCGACTTACTTGTGAATCACGGTGTTGCCAACAGTGAATTGGGATTTCCCACTAATTAGTTTATTCAAAACCACCAGAAACCACTACATTTATTTTGAGACAACTTCATTTATCATGCATATATATGAGCTATAACTTAGACCAGTATTATGAAATATGTCTCCGCGAACTCGCCTCATGTTCATGAACATTAGGATCATATTTGCCTGCCTTCAGCTTACGAATCTGATCACGCAACACAAAGGTGATATCACATGTTTATTGTTTATAATATGAGCTTTGCTGCCTCAGCTATCTGGGATAGGCTTATCTCTCAAACCAGCCATGAGGAACAACAAACCAAGTACAACCCGCCCAGTGTGTCGTGCCATTTCCCCACTCCTGAACCATAGATGCGCAATAGGAGACCTGCCCACTTGCATAACAGAAAAGGTGGGGATTAGTATACCACTTGCTCTGACCGTGTTAACTATAATTGTTTTTAATACGTAAACATACATACACCGCTTGTGTATGAGACTACCTGAGTTCTGAAATCATTCGCTTGTTCCCCACCACTCCAGTCACTTCTCCTAATTTTTCCACTCTTGCGCACATTAAGTGTCAGGACGGTCTGGACAAACTGTAGTCAAAGACGTTTATAGTCACTGATTTCTAACTCATTCCATTATATAAGTAAGCAAAACCATACGGGAAATAACCCGAAAGATCGTCTGTTGCACATCAAACTATTTAGGCGTTAGAAATGCAAGAGCTACCAGAGTTATTTGCTGTATGTTGAATGAATCAAGTAATTTTGAACTTTTCCGTAAAACCACTCAAATAGTTTTAGGATTCACCATAATTATTCCCACTAGCCAATTGATGCAAAACTCGCCCACTAGATACGCGCTCAAAAACATCAGATTTAGAAAGAAAAACCACTAACTTGGCAACACTGGAATCAGAGGACTGATAAGGTGATGGGAAACCCCTTTCGTTTCTCAACGGGTAGAGGCATTACGCAGTAGTTTAATCTTATCCTGTGTTTCTCACGAGAAGATGAGAGAAAGGGACTTCACCGAAGTAATGAATATGACTGCACTCTTTATAAATTAGGGAATTATTAATTATCTTTAAAACGAATAAAATTAAGTAGATTTTCCTGTGTTTTTAAAAAAGGAGATTATGCATTTTTGTAATAAACCGAAAGTCGAAAAGTAGATGTGCAAAAGATAAGGAGATCTCCTTCCAAAAAAAGTGGATCTGGCAACACTGGTATAGGGTATACAGCGGATGGATTTATTGCGGCTACCGACTCTCAGAGGAAGGCATTAAGTGAAGGAACCGCAGGAGGATACAGGCCACAGAGACACGTGGAAGTTCCTAAAAATTCCTGGCTCGAAGACCTTACCCACTACTGGAGCTATCCAAAGAGAACGATGAATGAACCTCTCAGCCCTTTAGTGTCCACGGGGAATACTCTTTCCTTGGAGCAGGCATCCACACAATCTGCCCAGCAGTGCCTCACGTCACGAAATCTAGTAGCACACCCAAAACATAAGTAGGGAACGGAATGAAAGCAAAACGAGGGAAAGGAAATCCGGGTAGATGAGAAACCACCCCAATATTCACCTATTGAACTGGTAAAAGCATAAAAACCCTAGCTAAGTCGAACCTGGGACCTCCTGAATGCGTTACCACGGAGCCAACTCGCTCGGTGCTGGAGCAATAAGTGATGTATAGTCCTTTTTTTTAATTAAACTGACATCGCAGCTAACGTATTCACAGCAGCAGAGCGGAACCGGCTCCTAATCACGAGATTTGTGCGACCGCATGCTTCATTGGCTGGAATAGAGGTCCTTGCTACCCCACTTCTATCCAGCAGGAATCGATTCGTATCTAACTTTAGCCAACCAGAGACATCAGAATATATTGCCCACATGGAGTAAATCACGTGGTGGTAGCTGGTTCTGCTTTACTGCTATGAAATCCTTAGTTGCGATGTCAGGTTAAGTATAAAATGGACTAATTACTCCTCTGTTAAAAGCACGCAATTCACTCTGTTACGGACTAAATTCCAGTGGCGAGTCATGAAAACAATATAAATTATGCATTGCAATTGAATATTTAAATTTCAGACCAGAAAATCTGATTCTTTAAGCTCATACGACTTTCTTTATCCATCACGGTTTATTTTTATATTTCTTCCACAAATTACTGTTGCAGAACTTATTTTTCTTTCTGTTCCATGTCAAATATGTTACATTTTTACAGAAATGATTTCATTCTAGGTACATTTTGTTCTATATACGTAAAATATTTCCAGGCGATAGTCAAATGAAACAAGTCGTTCTGTGTAATTGCAAAGCAATTTGTAATTCCATACTTTTTGCACAACACGAACAACAAAAACTGAGAATTTAGTACTTTAATATACATGGAAAATTCAAACCAACTACAACAAATATCGCGGAAAGGCTAACCAAAAATATTGTTCAGTGTCAGTTCTATAAATTTTAATTAGATCTGCATTTTTTCTGCAATATGTTTTATTTATATCCTAAATTTTACATTTACACAACATAATACAAGGTTCAATCAGTATGAAGAAGATATATGCAGAAATTTAGTGATCTGCCTACTTTTATTGTAAAAGTAAATATTTAAAAATAGTATCTTTTAATCAAAATAATTTGAGCCATTTTGAGAAAAAACATTTTACCCGCACATGGAGAGTAATTCTGAGCAGAGAATATTTCGTGAAAGTCCACGTGTTGCATCTTTAAATATGTGATTTTGTGCTTTTGAGTTACCTATGTTTTTCACTTACATATGCCAACAAATTGATCTTTTTTCCAAAATTGGTCATTTAGGAGATTCACAGGGACTTAACACAATAGTTTCAATGAAATTCCTGTATACATTCTTTGGGTGATATACAAAACTTCCTGTATCACGTTAAGCGGCACAGAAAGCAAAAATATTGCCTAATCACGTGTTTTTGTACTTATTTATTCACCCCATATTATAGAAATATATTGTTAGTATAAATCGCTTTTAGCGTAATTATTCACATATATGAAATGGCTCCAACCATAGTTAGTATTCAACTTGTAATCATTTTGGAACTTATGACCAGACTAATTGGTTGGTATGAAAGCAATGCGGACGAATTCTGAATATTTATATAGTGAGCTGCAAGGCACCTGGCAGATGTTCAGGCTGCCCGCGGGATGGTGCGGGATGGTAAACTGACCGGTTTCAAGATCGGTTTTCTGTCCGGAAATACACGGTTTGGACGCTGTAGCGCATCGAAGTGTGAGATGGGTGTACCGTAACATTTCTTAATAAACCTAACATGAGTAGCACATCGAGCTGCCTACATTACAAACGGGCTACGAACTGTGTACCACCTCGTACGATATTGCAGGTCCTATATTGGCGGTGCTGATCCTCATGCACATGGTCCAATGCGTTCGGTGGTCTGTGAAGATTTTCAATCGCTCCGTAGACTGGAGCAATAAGCTGCTCCGCTGACGTTACAGGAGTGCCATACACCATACTTTTCACACAACCCCACAGAAAATAGTCGAGAGATATCAGATCTGGCGACCGTGCTGGCCGTGGAACTGGTCCACCTCTACCAATCCATCGATTTGGATATGCGACGTTGAGATGCTTCCTTCTTGAAAACTGATTATTTTACCATCCCGCATAACACACTAAGCGTTATCGTGTAGTTATTGTAGTACCAATTATTAAAATGCATCAGTTACATTACCTTTTGGCTATTCCTAATATAGATATTCCTGCTAATGACATGAATGAGTAATGTGTCCAGGTACAAATAATTGCAACTGACATTTTGTAATGAAAGGACTATAAATTTTAACCAACCTACGCGAGCGCTGTAAGTGTTGAATATAACCTGAAATCGTAAAGAACAAACGCAAACGGTGTAAGCTGTGAGCGCAAATATGACTTCTATACCAGCTAAAACTAAGTTTGTTACTTCTGTGTTGCACCACCGATTATTTTATTTAAACAATCATAAGGAAAGTCTTCCTTGATTTTTAAATTTCACATTAAATTTTAGAAATATGTGTTACGAGGTTAATAAATTATAACAATTATAAATACAATGGACCACATATTTCGTGATGTAAATAGAGGAAGTAGTTACTATGTAAGTAGGGTAAGTATTGTACTCGACCTAAACATTCCATGTCGAGATTTCACCGGAAATATATATTTTGAGGCTTCCTGAATCTAAAAAAATGTATTTATAGAAAAGGTCTGTGTGTGTGTTTGTGTGTGTGTGTTTGTGTGTGTTTGTGTGTGTGTGTGTGTGTGTGTGTGTGTGTGTGTGTGTGTGTGTATGTTTGTGTCTGTGAACAGCATAACTCAAAAACGAAAAGTCGGTTAAAAATCAAAGGTAGTATTTAAGTTTAGTACCTTTCAAGGATGCGATACAAAGATTTTGAAGAAAATTCCTGCACCCTAAGCTATCCTTTACAAGGACAATTTTTTGTAAATTTTGATTTTCTCAAAAATGACTAACGATTTTGATTAAATGCCATATGTTTAAGATATTTTATGGCAAATGAAGTGTATATTTTGAATTTTCTGATTATAGTCCTGTTTACTCCTTATAGCTTTTGAATAACTGGTAAACTTTAAGCAATAGACCAAATCGTACTATACAAAAATGTAAGTCTCGTTAAAACACACAAGTTGTGTCCAAATGGATTTTTTTTTTTTGAGTGCACCATTTGGTAGATATTCCTTGTTATTTGTGTGCGTTTTGCAATAGTTAAACTTTTCTCAAATGGAAGGTTGTTCACTTTTTTATCTCTCGGCCGTGCAAAGGGAACGGGAGCTCAATGCTTTAAAAGATTTGACTATCGCTCAAAGCCTACTGTATTCCCATATTCCCCTTACACCTACAAGGAAATCAGTAATAAGATAATTGCTGAGAATGTTTGTCTCGACTAACATCCATAAGATAGAGGAATACGAGTTTGTAAGAAGAGGTAGTAGATAAAGTCATGTGAGTGCAACACATCAGATTTTTTACGTATACCGTTTGAAATTCTGACACCACTATTAAGCACCCCTGGACGATAATAATTATTACAATAAAATATAAAACTAATTTCTAAAAGAGTTACTTTTTTATCAAGCAAAGATAGATGATGTCAGTGATGTGCAATAGTGACAGAGATAATACTGCGAGTAAATGCGGTAAATAGGCTGCAAATTTCAATTAACCTGCTTTTGTCAAGAAAGCAGGCTTCATGAGGCTTCTTCCGTTTTCTATTCTTTTCCCTTGTTCCCCTTGTTTTAGATTACCTTTTGCGGGGATTTTGCTCCTGGGTGCTCTTCTGAATAGGCTTTTATGCACGGTGTAAAATAAACAGCTCTTAAAAGATGAAAGGCTGCAACCTCTACACACAGCATGACTATAGTGTGGGTCTGCCCAGCAGCGAGGGAACACCACCGGTATTAACATAACGACCTGCAGGCGCACAAAAATTGACACGTAACCGCAAAAGCAGGACCGGGTTAAGGTCAACACAATCTTTACAACGTGGGCGCGTTTTCTTTAAAACTAACAAAACAAGTTTAAAAGCGCTCTTCCATCTTTTAACGTACGTTAATTCTAAGAGCTTAATTAAAAAACCCACCGCTGTTTTAGAGTTTTAATTTCGATAAAACTAGTGTATGTTTAAAGCATACGCACCGAGAAAAATCCGTAGCGTTACATTCATATCACTTTCCCTATTCACTATCAATTATGTTTATACAACTTTTACAACCTACTTCCATGAAGACTTATATTTCTATGAGCTTCCTACAAATGGAGACAAACCTTTGCAAGAATTGCCTCCTAAAGGGCTCGGATGTTTAGGTAAATATATATTTTGTTTGCGTCCTAATAGAAACTTGAAACTGAGTTTAATGTTCTGGATATCTACATCGGACCAAATATTTTAAGTTTTATTGCACATAAAAATGCATATTATCTGATTTTTTAATGTAAATACATATTTTCGGATATTCACATAAATTACACAAAAATCGCACAAAGAAAACCATTTTATAATAATTTTCACATATTTACATAAGATCACATAAAAGCAGCAGCTGGAGAATTATTTTTAGTCACCATACACTTCTTTAACGTTCAATTACACAGACCAGAAGTCTCATTTGTTATTTATTATTGGAAGAGCTGATATATCAGCTTTAGTATCCCTTCAGTTGGAAGAAAATATAAACATGATGCTTGCTCAAGCTGCATGAACCTGCAAGATAACGGAGAATTCCTCCACTGCCATGTGCTTGATTAAACATCTGCTACCTCTTCACAGCCCGGCTAGTATATACCCTGATACTTGTTAAACTGTATAGACAATTATTCATTTGTGAATCTACAAGTTTATACGACGTTCTAGTTGTGTTGTGGTGTTAGGAAGTTACATATCGACAGTTTGAGTTCACAGAGGATTGAACATGCCAAGAGTGAAAAGTAGTGCGAGTTACCGTGTACAACAACATGCTGTGGAATTTAAGGATATTTTCAGTTGTGATGATAAAACCCTGTATTGTCAGTCATGTGGTAAAGCTTAACTGCAGACCAACGTTTGCAAGTAACGCAACATTTACTTAGTGCTCCCTTCCAGGAATAATGTCTGCTGAGTTACCACGTACGTTTATCTTAGCTTATCAAAAAATATTTTATTTATTTTGTCACATATTTCTGACATTTTTAGCACGGGCCCTTAAACACCACCACCACCTGACATTTTTAGCACATAAAAATAAATATTTCCTAAGCATTTAGCACCTAAAGACCCCTGCCCTAATAATCAACCTACGTCTTACTACCTGCAGTAGTAAGTATAATTTGTCTTCGAAAATAATAGCCCGTTACTTCTGTGACCGCATTATTAGTAATGCAGCAAATGATTCAGCAATTTATCAATTAGTGGTCGATGTCTGTGTTACCTATTTGCTGTGCTGCTGCGAGGATGTGGGAAATGGTGAAGAAATCGACAGGCGGAGAGGGGAGCCATTTGAATTTCGAAGCATTTGGAAGCGGTTAGAGTTAGGGCACAATAAAACGCAGCACATAGGCTAAAGGACTTGTTTCGACAGATTGATGAGTTTCCATTTGCAGACGGGAGGGAGCTCACTTCTCATTAAGTTGCCACAGACAGTTAAACATGTCGCCTCTGTGTCAGCTGAGCTCCTCTATTGCGAAAAGGGGTAGCAGGACCCTTTAAGGCAACGGAAGTGCCAGTGGCTGAAAACAATAGGAACAAACGCAACAAAGCTTCGCGCCGCAGTCCAGAGGTAGCAAAAAGAAAGGAGAACGTTGGTAATTTTTTCTCTTCATTACCATTCTACAGACTCTCTTACAAATATTGCTTTCCTAACCATTTCATGCTGATCATCAGGCCCCGGATTTCCATGCCTAAAATGTTTGAAAACAAATTCTATATAATATTATTTTTAAGAGTGAATTAATAGTTATAAAACTAGCCTAAAACCGATTTTTTTTTTTAAATTTTGTATGAAACGCCAGTTTGATCACAAGCTTAAAGTAAATTTTGATGATCTTACAGATATTTATTTACAATTTAAAAAGGTACTTCTTGAACACCTGTATTTGTAAACATACAAAAGGGACGATATGACTCCACCTTTTATGGGTTTAGTTTCTTATTAGTTTATTTAGTATAAGCCATTGTATTTCGTGTTTCAAAATTTGAACATAATATTGAGTTTAAAATCAATTTATTATGTTGATCAAATAGTTTTAAAATATTTTAAGGCTAACTAGCAATGGAACTTTACTGCTTTTTCTATTGTGAAAGACAAACAATTTAGTACGTTAATCATAAGGCAGCGTAAGAATATTACGTGCATAAGATAAAGGAAGGTTATAAACTTGAAGATTATGCAATTTCCCTCACCACAGTACGTGGCTGTACTAATTATTGTGTGCAAAATATGTTTAATATAAGCAAAATGCTTAATAACAGCGTGGAAATCATTACTGCCGTGCAGGTGGAACGAAGCCACCACTGCGCTTGTTGTATCAAAACAACCTTCATCCCCATGTGGGGAGGGTAATGCAAGTTATTCGCTACCTCTCCTCTCGTGCCCATGCCTGGTGTAAGGCAATGCAGCTCTTTCTCTATCTGAAATTATAAAAACAACGTATAAGCGCACATCACTTGTCGCTTAGTCAAGAATAACAAGTTATAGAATTTTCCGAAATAGAAAAAGGAACGATTTTGTGAGCTTACTTAAGTTAATTTCGTCAAAAATACTGCAATCAGTAGCAGATGTTTTATATAAGGCAACGATTTTGAATTAGTAATATATGATTCATAAACGGCGACGCTGAGTTACGAAGAATAACAGTTATTCAGAAATTTCCCGAGTAGACGAACATTTTGAAATTTCAACTTATGGAATAACGATATACAGTTAAGACAGTGAGAGAGAGAGAGAGAGAGAGAGAGAGAGAGAGAGAGAGAGAGAGTTTTATTACCCTAGCATTGTGCTATAACATCTCTTTGTTTAGCTAAATGTAAAGGAGGTGCCCTAAAGCACGGTATTTTCTTATACGGCATTCTGTGATTGCATGAGAAAGAAATTGCAGAAAATAAATAGTTCTGCAGTAAAACCAGACATATTGGATTTTCATTTAAGTATTCGTCAATTCATTCCTCTGCACCTACACGCCCTGACATACGACCCAATGACTAGCCGAGCGGAGAGAAAACATCGCTTCAGTACTTAAGCCATATAAGATTAATAATTCACTAATAGCTGTTGCACATGGTGGTTCCTGCAGCAAGGCCTACAACATTAACCTTGGTGGCGAACTGGAGATCGGTTATCCACGCCTGGCTGTTGACTAAAGAAACCAGTAACTTGCAGCTCAACTTAGTTGCTGCACGCATTAAATCCCAAGTACATATTAAGAAATAAAAGAGAAGTAAAGAGCCAGGTAAGATTTAAATGTTACAATTCTGTTATCAAATATGATTACGTTAAATGTCCGCAATGATACATATGTAATAACTTGGAGGGTTTTTAAATAATTCATGCACATAAGTGCAGTAAAATAGACAAAGCATGGAGGTAGGTCACTTACCAGCACCGAATACCAGGGAATTTAAGTTTCCATCATTACAATATGAAAGGGAATGGGTCAAAAACGCACTGTCGTCGAGAGACGTAATTTGCTTAATAGTTTCAAATTTCCAACCTCGTCTACGGAAATTGGAACATTTCTTTAGCAGTGGTATAAATCATTTTATGGAATGAGAAAACAAGGTTAGTATCCTTTCCTGGATGTGTAACGCATCTGCTGCTAGAGCCTAAGGTGTAAGTATCATAATTCGCCACCACGTGGCATGTATGATCTAACACAGGAAATAGTGAACTCTCTTGATCGTTACTCACCATTACGAGATTACATAAGCTTTTGCTCTGAATAGCGTCGCTGACCACCAATATGTCGGAACTGCAACAAAGACAAAAGAAGTAACATTAGAATGATATGCAAGCTCTGTCATTCAGATATTTACTTCATTTTAGGTTATGTAGCTCTATACAATGCTTCTAAAATTAGTTACATTGGTATATGGCAATGGCATGATTTTTGTGACACTAAATTCATAAAAAAATAAACCTAGCGTTTCCTACCCAGGTTGGAAATGTTTTATCGCGGTTACTTTATCTATACAGTAGGACTTTTTGGTAAAAGTTCGTTATTTATCCTCTAGTGATGTTAAAAATATGGGCTTCAGGAATACAAAGATATATATCAGTAAATTTAGCAAGTTTAACAGGAGATTACTTTTAACCCTCCCTTTTAAACACTTTCTTTTATGCGAAAATCATCGCGAAAGGTGCTTCATTTTCTACTGCTGCTCATGTGCAGAAAAAGCCACTAACCCAATCGTATTAGCGCATTACGCGAAAATAGCGATGCCTGTACATTTCTTCTCCGTCTTCCAAATACATTTACAAGGAATTCATCTCTATGTATCAATAATTAGCTTATTTTCTCAAAAATGGGTAACGATTTTTATTAAAATGCCATACGTTTAAGACATTTTTATGGCAAATTAAATGTATATCTTGAATTTTCTGGCTATAGCCCAAGTAGTTTTCTTAAGTCTTGATGACTTTTGCATAACAGGTAAACCGACCAAATCTTAATATACAAAAATGTAGATCTCGTTAAAACACACAAGTTATATCCAAATGCATTTTTTTTTTTTTTTTTTTTTTTTGTGAAGTAAACCATTTCAGACATATTCCTTGTTATATATGTACTTTTCTGAAATGAAAGGTAGTTATTCACTTTTAATCCCTTTGCCGTGCAAAGAGAACAACTTCAAAGCTTTAAAGAATTTGACAATCGCTCAAAAGCTACTGTATTCCCATATTCTTCTTGTACCTACAAACAAATATGCAATAGAATAAGTTTTGCAAATGTTTATCTCGACTAACATGAAGAAGATAGAGGAATAAGAGGTTGTAAGAATGGGTAGTGCATCAGTACAGAAGGTCATGAGAATGCAACACACCAGCTATTTTTTTTTTTTTTTCCCCTGTGACTCTCTCCGGCCTAACGGTCTCCATTGAGGCGGCGCCGTGGCCGAGCGGTTAGCGCGCTCGCCTACCACCTAGGCGGCCCGGGTTCGATCCCAGGCACCCGCATGTGGTATTCGTGGTGGACGAAGCGGCGTCAGGGCGGGTTTTCTCCGGGTGCTCCGGTTTCCCCCGCCATCTCATTCCACCGGTGCTCCATCTTCATGTATCATCAGTGTCACCGCCTGCGGTGCCGTAGTAGTAAAAGCGGGCGTTAAACACTACAACACGGTCTCCATTGACTTGTACAGTCGGCTTCAAATGTTTTCTGAGTCACATGCTCCTAGCCGCGGAGGGAAGCCAGAATTGCTTATCTATTAGTTACCCCAGGTGGTCTCAAAGGTCGACTTGCCTGCTCATAGACGTCTACAAGGTGAGGAACGTAATGTGTTCGTAAGTCCAAAGAGAATATCATTACATTTGGTCGTAAGAAAGTAATCTCAATGTAAAGAAAACAACATTAACATTATAAATCCAGAACGAACTCGCAGCGAGGATGGAAACGAAATATTCGGCGTTAGAGACGTCATATTACTCTACAACGAAATTAAACTTAAAACGTTTAAATAATTTTAATATACCACGCTTTTTAAGCTATTCATGGAGACACACGCATGCGCGCTGCAAAATTTGTAAATTGGTTTTATTTAGCGTACAAGAAATAATGTATTTGATCTGAAATTTCACATCGAAATTTAAAACATTGAATGTCTGTTTGTCACAAACAGCAGGAAACAACTTCAAAGAAAAATAAAAGTTTAGCGTAACACAAGTAATAGAACTAATGCAAATCGCAAAAGAGCGCGTTTCAAAAAACTAGGAGGCATCAACCTCCATAGGTTACGACGTAGCTTCTCCCCCTCAGGTTTCTTGCCATAAACCCTTTAAATCTTAACCAGTTTATACATTATCATTATCATCATTATCACCATTATTATTATTATTATTATTATTATTATTATTATTATTATTATTATTATTATTATTATTATTATTATTATTATTAGTGAGGAATACATCATATTATAATCTTTGTTTAAGGAATTGTTTAAACATATTTCTTAAACGCCGTTATTGCTAACACAAAAAGCAATGCTACTTACTTAAGCAGGTGCAGAAAAGAATGTGCTGCTGATTTATTTTGTTTGGATAGAATAAAATGTATTATTTGACTTCATGTTTGCTCCCCGCTGACCACACATCAGAGGAACACACACACAAAAGTAAATAATTCTGGTGAAGTCATCGCTAGGCCGGGTGGACCAGGTGCAAAGAAACAGTTTCGTCTCTTTCCCCTACACCCTCGCGCCCATCGGAAAACTTTTGGAGTCGGCTGTACTCGTTCTTCTTTTCGATCTCAGATAAGCTCATTAATAACTCAGTCCACTTTATATAAGGTAACCATTGGATCTCGCAGTAACTATCGTTCCTGTGTTAGCGCCTCTTCAGGACCAGCTGCAGGCATCACGATAGCCACAAAGCAGTCTCTGCTGGTGCCAGACTGTCAACTAAAAGCTGCAGCTAACAAAGACACAATACCGGACTTTTGTTTCAAGCTCGTTGATTTTTTGGTATCATTAGCTGTGTTAATTACACATTAATTCTTCATACTATACGCAACTCGGAACTCGTGTCTTTTTCCACCATCAAACTCAGTTATTAATAGGGAGCGAACCTTCATACAGGAACGAAAAGTTCCGGAGTATGGAATATAGGAAGTGGGAGGGGTCAGTCAGTCACATGATCACAACACAGAGGAGGCCAGGTACAGTGGACAAACGAACGAGATAACGTTGTTGCATAACTTACATTCAATGCTGTCACCATTTACAGTAAAGTATTCACTCCCAAATTCTTGTACAAGTTCAGCAATATGTGAATATTTCGATTTTCTCTGTGAGCGCAACTACTGACACTATGCACTGCAGCCAATAAGCCCAGTTCTGTCTCGTGCTTTCACTGTAGTAGTGCAATGACTTCACGCAGGTAACTTGCGATCGCCTCATTTCACGATAGCTGCATAAAGGTTCCAAATCTAGTTATTGCCATGGGGGAATTGGTTATAACCAGGCACCAGACTTGGCTATGCCGGGAAACCTTGCTTATAGAAAAAATGTCTGCTGTCCAGCCGGGAAAGGTACTTTCTCAAATACGCCAAGGACCAATCTTAAGACATTTTCACGGGTGGTTAACTGATGGAATTCTAATAACGAAATCGTCTTAGCTTCATTTCGATTAAGGAATATAACAGCTCGTTAATAACAGCAAAAGCATAAAACAGCCGCTCATTACAACTATTATTAATCCATTGAATTCCAGCATAGTTAATAGAGAAGAATGGCTGTAGCAATAACCAAATAAGTCATTTTGAATCAACACTGAATGTAACAACGTTACTATGCAAATAAACCATGCAAATGAAAGTGACCATGGTTGACGTCACCGTATAATGCAATTATGGGAAAATGGATGGACAAAAGCTAGTTTTATTTATGATGCACTGACCAAAGTGAATTATAGGTTCTGTGAAACGACGAACCGCTTTTATTTTTCCTTTCCCCCCTCAATTGATCGTTCATCTTTGTACTGTAACCTCGGAATAAGGGTTTCTGTTTCCTGAGGTTTTCCCTTATCCTAAATGTCGTTTCCCTTTACAGCTCTTTCAATTCTAGACTTCTTTCAACATTCATTAATCATTATCACTTCCTCACATTAGCCGCACCGTAGCCGAGTGGTTAGACCATTTGCTTCTCACCGGGTTCGATTCCAGGCAACCGCATGTGGGATTTGTAGTGGACGAAGCGGCGCTGGAGCGGGTTTCCTTTGGGCTCTCCGGTTTCCCCCGTCATCTCAATCCACCGGTGCTCCATGTTCATTCCATGTATCATCAGTGTCACAACCTGCGGTGCCGTATGTAGTAAAAGCGGGCGTTAAACACTACAAAAAATCACTTCTACAGACCTGATACTTCATAATTCACTACAGAGAAAAACATTTCCAAATAGTAGGTACGTTTATTTTCTTTCCTTTTCCTTCGTTTCTTTTAATTTCCTTGTTCAAATCCAATCACTGAGAGAAAAAGCATGAACATTAAAGGAAACTACTCGAAAAAAAATTAGAGCTAATGCAGAAACGTTAGGCAATGTTTCCATAGACTGTGTTAACATCAGTGGAAGAGAACGGTGTTTTTGTGCAAAAGTTTAGAGAAAACTAAAGCGATAGTAAAGTAACTGGACTGATTTTGTCACTTTGTCACAATATTTACTTCATAGTATATTGTCGAGCTAGTTGGCACCACGGCAACGTGTGCGACTCACGTTCGGGAGGTCCCGCATTTGATTCCCTGTGACCGCGCACTCTGACTTCGGTTTTTCTGTCACTTGCGAATGCCAGGGTGCCTAATTTCATACCTCGATTTCCTTTTCATCCATTTTATTTCCTTATCATATTTCAGGTGTGCTTGCAGGCATGTGGTGTATGCCGGATAGATGGTGCGGATGCTTGCGAATTGCAACTGCTGTTGTCGGCACTAGGTGGCCTTGAGCGGGCGCTGTCCTTCATGACGCTGGTACGACACCCAATTCGCAGGATGATGACTACATTACTCGATGGGGCCTAACGCCGGGATGAAGAGATCTCGGCATTTTAGGGACTTCCGCGCGTCTCTGTGGTCCGTCTGCCTGTGACCCAGTGGCACCCAGCAGGTTCCTTCACTTCATTTCTTCGTCCCGGGGGGGGGCAGGTGTTAGCCCCAATAGATCTTTGTTGAGGAAGCAGTACCCGAGGTGCCCTCCTCAGTGTATACCTGTTATCCTTTTTAACATTTTACATGTATATTGTATCATCATTATCAATACCAAACAAGCTTGAAATATGGTCAAGAATCTCTGGATGCTTGTGTTTCTTCTAGGAAAGAACAGCAAAAGTGGTAGCCAGAACGTGAGAGGAATGTAATGTACTGTAAGTCACAGTTAAGGAGATTTCAACCTACTTGTGGATTCTCTTTGCATGTACCACGGATAAGATTTTCACGGCATCTTCACCAAGTGTGACATGGAGGATAATCTCACCCTACACAACAGTTATATCCGCTTTTCACAATCTGCCACAAAATGGTGTTTAGGTACACAGAACACCTAAGATAATCTCACCGCACCTCACGTCTACCTTATTTTGTTTGTCGTTATACGCAGCGTTGACCATTTCATTGGTTTGCTTTAGGCCACGGGGAAAAATGTGCCACTCCCTTTGCTAAATAACCTTAACCAATAACCAAAACAAAGGATATAAAATGGCGTAGAAACTAAATACATGTTTACGCTTCGACTGTATTGGTTAAGAGAGAGAAAGTTGAGTGAGTGCTTTCAGTTTGTCATGGAGACCTCTTAACATGACTGGTAGGCATACCTTATTGGCTACTCCAAGGACATGCCTATGAAATGGTGAGAGTTTAAGAAATGCAAACAGAACTGTATTCTCACTGTAATATCAATGCTTGAAGGGGGAAGAAAAACCTAAATAACAAATCAATAGACAAGTAAATAAAGTGGCATGTTTCCTTCTAATTCAAACTATAATCGGTTATTTTATCTTTACTGCTTATTATCATCGTTATTAGTGCCGTTATTAACATAGTTATTGTTATTAGTCTACTACATATAGGAATGAGGGGAAATAGAATACTACACGACCGCCTCCGTGGCGCAGTTGGTAGCGCGCTGGCCTCTGGCGCGGAGGACCCAGGTTCGATCCCCAGTACCAGCCTGGGGATTTTTCCCCTGCTGGGAAGTCTGGTACGGGGTGTACTCCGCCTCGTTAGGTCCCGGGGGGACCAATTGAGGAGCTACTTGACGGAGAAGCAGTGGCCCGGGAGGGCTAGGGGAGCTGACCATGTCCCACCCTCCAGTACTGCACTCCACCAATGACGCCTGTAGCGGGCAAAGGTGGGGGACGCAGCGGCTGGCCCTCCATGGGCTGTAGCGCTAGGGGTTTAGTTTTAGTTTAGAGTACTTCACCCCAAACTTAATTGTCGAGATTTTTCTGGAAATATAGGTTTTCAGGCCCCCTGAACTTTAAAAAAAAAAAAAAAAAGTAAAAATCTCCGTGTGTGAGCGCGTGCGTGGGTGAATGTGTGTGTTTGTGTGTGCGTCTGTGTCTACGAACAGCATAACTCAAAGACGAGGAGTCGGTTAGAAACCAAACTTGATATACTTATCAAGTTATCATCTTTCAAGGGTGCGATACAAACATTTTTAAGAAACGACCCTCACCCTACACCATGGTTTACATCAGCGATGTCCAACCTTTGCGAAAGAGAGATTAGATTTACCTCCTTCCACTTTATGTGGACTGTGCCACTCTAACACTCAGACGTGCATTGTGTTACAGTGGTGAAAATGGTTCACTCAAAAGAAAAAGAAACATTTGTCAAATTGTGCGTTTTAACGAGATCCACATTTTATATAGTAAGATTTTGTCTGTCTCTTACGGTTTACCAGTTATACAAAATTGTCAGTAAACAGATTACATAGGCTATAGCCAGAAAATTCAAAACATACTTTTCATGTGTCATAAGGATATCTTAAACCTATGGCATTCTAATCAAAATCGTTAGAGCTATTTTTGAGAAAATGACATTTTCGAAAAAAAGTTCCATGTAAAGCGTAGTTTAGGGTAGAGAATTTTCTTCAAAATGTTTGTGTTGCATTCTTGAAAGATATTAAACTTAAATACCCAATTTGGTTTTTAACAGACTTTTCGTTTTTGAGTTATGCTGTTCACAGACACACACACACACACACACACACACACACACACACACACACACACACACACACACACACACATACACAGAGGGACCTTTTCCTAAAACGGCTTTCTTCGTATTCGGAGGCCTCTAAACATATATATCCGGTGAAACTTTGACATCAAAATTTTGGGTCAAATACAATACTTCCACCAATTACTACACGTAGTAGAGAAAGCCAAAAAGCCTTTCAAATTTGATAGAAGAGATATCAAAAATTACAATAATTATAAGCATATTTCTCTTCGGAAAAAGAAAAACTATCATTTGTTAAGATAAGCGTTACGAGTTACAGGAAGGTGTTCTAAATATACTGCTTCTCTGCAAAACAATGTATGACAGATGTGGTATTCAGAAATGGAGCTTAACTATTTAACCACATTATAGTATGCTACAGACCGAGCGCCTTTACCAGGGACTCAAACATTCGCTAAAGCTTCCATATGCGGCATACCGCCTCTTCTGTTGTTTCCATCGGTATTTCGTGCCTAAGAACTACTTCAAATGTTTCGCAGGCAAAAGAAAAGCAACACAAGTGGCGTGCCGGATTCCGAACAATCCACCTTTTAAGTACTAACATCTGAAAAATAATGCAATTTCAGATTCCGTTACACGAAGAATACATTTGTTTCATTTTCTCTTTCACGAAACGTTACAAGAAAACTCGAAACGTCCTTAATTTTGTAAAGTTTTGTTCGATTACCAAGTGAGGGAAAGCTACTCTTGAAGTATTTCCGTTCGGAGTGAATGTAAGTCCATTCAAACCTTAGGAACTTGAATCATAAAAATAACTGCATGACGCATACTATTTCTGTTAACACATTTTGAAGATATAGCCAAAAGATAAAACAAATCATGTAATGAATTCTGTTCATACTGTCTTCGCACAATGAAATATAATTTCAAATTGTAATAATTGTACACTAAACTTTTCTGTTTACTCAAAAGACCAGTAATCTTATTATAAAGTTGTATTATGTTGATTAAAACTAGTTGCTGTTATTTAAATGTGTGTTACCCTTACAGCTCGAAAAAACGTATACTTTCTGGAGTTCAAAAACAAGTTTCGGAAACACATAAACATTCAAATTCATAGTTTGGCTTTAGAAAAGGACATTTCACAGAATTACAGCTTCTCAGACTGATGACGTAACACAGCAATTTAACAATGGGACTTCAACGTTGGCATTATTTCTGGACGTAGAAGTCGCGTTTGACCGGTGCTGGCACAATTGCCTCATTTATAAATTGCACCACAATTTCCCGGCTCTTAAAAATTATCTGTACTTGCTACACAACTTCTTAGAAAATCGGCAGTACTACGTCCAAGTGGACCATTCCAACTCTCGGGAGCGAGTGATGCGGGCTGGCGTTCCACAAGGGGCAATCATGTTACCGTTCTTGTACGTATTGTTTACCAATGATTTCCCAGTGGACGCCAGGTGGAAGGTCGCCATGTATGCAGACGACTCTGCAATATACAACCACCACAAAAATCCTCGTTTTGGCCTTGCCACAACCGATTATCCATTGCAGTGGCGTGCAAACACATGTTAACTATCCAATTTAAGCGCTTTTCGTAGCGCTACAATTTAAAAGTGCTTCTTCAGAGATACAGCAGACAAGCTTCGCTAAGTTCCTAATAAGCACTATTTTAATTCCAGTGGATAATATTGACATATTTCTTTCTGGTTATGATTTATTGGTCACAATCTCGAATTACTTTGAATACATATAACTTATTAACTTGACGACGTATACCATTGGTTTCCTATCTCAAATTGACTGTCTATGAACTCTCTATTACCAGAAAAATTCGTGCGGTGTTATTCATTTACACCCTCTATATATATATTGTTAAAGGTTTTGTCTAAGTCTTACTTTATTGCATATAACCAGCATTTCCGAGTCAGTGGGGCAATAGTGTTGATATCCTTTCCCAGTCACATCGATCCATGAGACAGTAAGCTTCTGGTCTAGGTAGATACATTGTAATTTTCTATATTTAATTTTGTTTTAAAAAAACCTCTGCCCTTCCCCACTTGGCAGTTGAATGGCGAAAGGGGTCCTTGATAGTAGGTTACGGGAAGTACGGCACAGTTTAATAATTTTCAAGGACACGGCAAGAAGATTTTGAAGAAAATTCCTCTACCCTAAACTACCCTTTACATAAAAATGTTTCGAAAATTTTGATTTTCTCAAAAATGGCCCTAACGATTTTGATATTTTATGGCAAATGAGACGTATATTTTGAATTTTCTGGCTATAACCCATGTAGTTCTGTTCACTCTTGATGATTTTTGTATACACGGTAAACCGTAAGAGATGATACAAAAAATGTATATCTCGCTAAAACACACAATTTATGTCCAAATGCATCTTTTGTGGAGTGAACCATTTCGGAGATATTCCTTGTTATTTGTGCGAGTTTTGCAATACTTATGGTTTTCTCACATGGAAAGTCATTATTGGTTTATGTTTTATCTCTGGCCGTGCAAACAGAACGGAATCTCAAAGCCTTCACATCGCGACTGGCTTTAAAAGATTTGACTATCAGTCAAAGCCTACTGTACTCCCACATTTCCCTTGCACTTACTAGAAGATCAGCAATAAGATAGTTTCTGCAAATATCTGACTAACATGAAGAAGATAGATGAATAAGAGTCTGTAAGAATAGTAAGTACAAGAGTAGAGAAAGCCATGTGAGTGCAGCATATCAGATTTGTCTAACTCATGTTGTCAGCACTAATGCTAAAAACAATCACAGGTACGAAATAGGTAAAAAGAATCTAACTCATAATCCATAATTCGTCCATGAATATTGATGACTGTCCAACAAATAATGCACTACATGCATGTCCAAAACAATTTTATGCTGCTCACGGTATAAAATCTCGCGTTCAACTCTTGTATATCATAAAGAACTCTTATTGCACTTGGATACTGATATAAATATCTATAAAACATGTTAGTAATTGTGAATAGATACTTCGCAAATTATTAATGATCATATTTTTGCCTTCCTTTCATGATTTTCAAATTATGCAAAAGTATACATAGAAAAAAATTCAAACTTGGCTTACTAACTTTTCAAAGTAACGGTGTAGTTGGTTTGATATAAGTTCCTAAATTTTTCTGCAGGAAATGACTATCTAAATTATTTAATTTGGTATCTATATGCGTTACCTTATGGATTAAGCTGTCGATACATACAAATACAGACGCTTTCTCCTTTTTTAAAAATTAATTTGTGACACTGAAGTTCAAACCACAGGACACTGAAGATATTTTGAAAGCAGATAAGTGCAGAAATAGCACATCATATGTTACGAAACGCTTAGTACGCAATCAACAGTTTATCTGATAAATAACAGACTGGAATAAAATAAAAATTATATTCCGCAGTTTGAAATATTAGCATTTTATGTTTACATCCAGTAGCCTTTCACGACTTCAAAAGCGTTCAGGAAGGTATGATTTAAGGAAGTCAGTCTATCATACCGTAATGATTGTGGTGAAATATCGCACCATCCATCACCCCTCTTCATACCTTTCCTCGAGGCATGTCAGTTCTTTGATGTATGTGACGTTAAGATGAAAGGCTTGCTTCAGAAGGTATCTGCTTGAGAGATGAAAATGAAACAGCGAATAGAGATTAAAGATGTGGAACATCTGACTGCGTAGAGAAACAAGCACTGCAGGATTAGTAGAAATGTTAATACAGTAAAACCCGCATAACCAAAATGACGGCGGTGGACAAAAAATAGTAATTACAGTTTGTTCACCAGCTCATGGTCCCTGGCAGGAATACAGCCAGTCAGTACGCCAGTAAACAATTCCAGGTACAAAGCGCCATCTGAAGCAGTAGTGTCAATATATGTATTCGCGTGAGATAAAAGCAAAGAAACGGAGCATAAATGTTATTTTCAGTTAATGGAGGTTACAAACTATAAATGATCTTTTCAACTATTGTTTCTCCCACTGATCCTTTTCTATCTTTTCTATATTTTTCAAAAACCGTGCCAGTCTGTTTCAGTCTCAAGTGATATATCCTCGAGCATTATATCGTGCAACTCCTGTAATAATAAGTCACCTGTTACATTTATTTAAGTATTCATTTTACCTTGGCCCCTTCAGTAAAGGCACAATATCATACAGATTTCACAGCATCCCTAGGCGGGGGTTTATCTACTCCTATACTACTTTTTCCCTTACTTGCGACATATAACTGGTGACTCGTAAGATTTTGTAACTGAAATTAAGAGAAATTAGCAGGGAGTAAACATATCGTGAATAACACTGGAGGTAAGTTGGCAAGGTAACCAGCATAACAACGTTTGTGCGAAAGTTTACAAAACTCTGGTCATACTACATGGAATGTCTCTCCGCTCTCATTCATTTCCCTAAGACCATGAGCTGGGGAACAGGCAGTAAGAATGGTGGAAAAACTACAAGGTGCTCTAATTCGCGCTGGCAACGTTGCTGTGACAATTGGCAATGTTCTAAACTCCATTATATGTAATCAGAAATCTGTAATGAGTAATCCTACTACGGGAATTATCGACGTGTCAGACTTATAATTCCCAAAGCTAAATGAGAGCGAGATAGATAAATAATTACAGTAAGTAGTCTCCGTGTGTTAAAATTAATGCATAATGTAGTAAGTTTGAGTTACATTCATTAGCGTTGCAATTAAGGAGGGCAAGTAAAGGTAATTAAACTAGTGTAGCTAGGTATTTAATGGCTAACGTGCGGCGGATCAAAACCGGATGAGACCAAGAAGGTAATCTGTAGACTTCAGATATTTAGGTTTTTACAGCATATTGAGTTTAACATAGATAATTATACATACAATTGACCTAAAAAGGTATTAACCAACTTTTATTGTGCCTATAGATACCACACAAATGCCCATTTCTGCCTTTTGGTGCATATAAATGCCTTTTTTAAAAATTCCAATGACTTTATTCACTACACTGTTGTGTTCAATAAATAATTATTTAATCAACTAATTATTTAATCAACAACAAACCTTTCATTGACTGGATACTCATTTGATTTCTGGTTGATAAAATGCGGCGTGGTGTCGTTTTTAAAAGGCTTAGTCCAACAATAAATAAAGCACCAATTAGTGAAATCTTAAGTTGCCGCATGCGAAATCGGAACTTCGGCAATGGAATGCAATAACAATTGGCCCACGTCTGGTTCTCAGAAACAGTTATTTGAAAATAAGGCCAAGTGTCGGTTCGTGTTCATATAACTATATTAAAGCCTTTGGTTGCTCTGATAACGTTTGTGCTAGTGCTGCAAAATGCCTGAGAGCAAATCTACCAAAAGTGCATAAATAATAACATGGATTTCGGATTTCCAGTCTTATACAACAGATGGGAAAATAATCTTCTGGCAGGTCTGCAATAAAGAGGTAAGGTTTTTGCTGTATTTTCTGTAATTTTTATTATTCACATGAGACCATACATGCCAACTACCGCGATTAATTGTACTGTATGACTTTTTCTTCTATCTGAAAATAATATCAAATTTGTTTGATTCATTTTATTAAATCCAATACTGGGGTCTAACAGTACAACAGATCAAGACAATACTAATCTTGTAAAAGACCATGCTTTTAAATTATACTAATTTTTATGCAAATGATATTGGTTATTCATTCAAAATTTTAATTACTGTAACAACATATGATTTACGCGCATTAAAATATATTTATAAATACATTCTTCTATTAAAGTTTATGCCGAAAAAGGAGTCACATGGTATAACACGAGAACACTTCAATGCATGAAGCAAATACTAAAAAGAAAGATTCTCAGCAGCAAACTTTGGTTACACAGCCTATGCCAATAAAATCCCAGTTCTGTTTTGATATAACTAAAGCATTCGCTGCAGCTGACATTCCTTGGAATATAGTTGAAAATACAACAATGAAGTCATTTTTAGAGAAGTATTGCAGAGAAAGAATACCCTCCGAATCGACACTTAAAAAAAATTATCTTGAGATGGTGTCATATGAATCACAGCTGAATGAAATAAGATCAGAAATAGGAGGTTTCTGCATCTGGATTTCCGTAGATGAAACCACAGACGCCCTGGGGCTAAGTATATACAATTTAATTCTAGGGAAATTAGATGTAGAAAATTATGGAAATTCGTAATTGATTTGTTTGGAGGTGTTGTAGAAAGCAAATGCTCAATCAGTTGAATACTTTGTAAACTCCAGACTAAAAGCACTGTTTCCGAATGGAGTAAAGGTGTTGTTTGATGCAGCACCATATATGATAGCAGCTGGGAAACTTTTGATGGTATTTTCCCAGAATTTAACACACATTACTTGTCTGGCTCATGCAGTTCATCGAGTGGCATAGGAGGTTCGAAACCAGTTCCCCAAAATCAATGATTAAATATCCTCCATAAAGAAAGTATTTTTGAAGTCAAGTTCTGGGATTGCTGTGTTCAAAGAAATACCTATGTCCCAATCTACCTTTGTCACCAGTGCCTATTCGGACAAGATGGGGCACGTGGCTACAGCCTGTGAAGCATTACGGCGAGACCACTGTTGAAGAGGTTGTAAATAGTTTATCGGATGAACAATCGCAGTGTATTAAGGCTGCCCAGAATGTCCTACTGGTTTGCGACAGGATCTGTTATAAATGGCGCTAGTTTCACATTTTTAGCAGATACTATAGAGCAATTAGAATCATCAAAGCTCAGACTCATTGAGCCAATCACATTATTTACAAGAGCAGAAAGTCAGTTAAACAAAGTTGTTGGTAAGGTTGGAAACATTTTTTCCAAAAAATCTACACATGGTGCTCGGCAAAAATCCTGGGAACACGGCTCTGAAAGCAGTATCAGATATTTTAAACGGACGTGAGGCAGATCTCCCTACAGGATTTAATCCGCATATGGTTTCTCTTTCAAATACTGTGTTCCAGTCACCACCGCAGACATTGATCTTTTTCAGCATTTAAGCTAATTCTGACCGACAAAAGATATAAACTTGTCCCGTATCATCTGCTTTTTGTTATTTATTGTGGACAAAATTATGGCCAAAAGTGAAGTTAAAGAATCTGTCACTTAAAAAACAACAATGTAGCATTAATTTTTTAAATTCATGTAAGACAACTTTATCCTTCATACTTTAATTAACTGACAGTGACAAAGATTTTTTTATTGAATGATTGTTCAATTACTATATTATTTTATCTATGCTACTGTATTTAAGTGTTTTGAAATAAAACATTAATCACTATGTTTTGCATGGCGTGATCCATCAACTTTGTTTATTGCGCCTATTAAAGAGCTATTTCCCTACGTTTTAGGACATTTCTAGGCGCCTAAAATCACATTTTTAGGACCTAAAGATCCGAAGTCTAGTAATTAGTGTCGCGAAAAGCAACGTTGTTACGTTTTCAAGTAAGCATTCGCAGTCCACGCATGGACATTACTTCTTATTGTTAGAAGACTAATATCACGAGAAAACTAACACAATAGATAAAGATTTCATAGCTCTTCACTAGAGCAGCTGACAGCAGATACACTGGATTAGACTAGTGACGTACAAAACATCGCTATCAATCCTCATCACCTACACCACATTCCAAGAAATATTGTACGTTATAACACGTGTTAGCTACTTGCACACGCGTTCAATATGGGGGCCCTACTGTTATTTTACTGTTGGTATTGGTCAGAGTGATTTGTTTGTGTTTAAGATGTCAGCAAAGAAACGGACATGTTATTTTTTTTGTTTCTTTTTTTTAAATTGTTCCATCTACACGCTGCTTTAATTTCAATGATCATATAGGTGGCCTCTCTTTTAAAACATATTGCCTATGGTGTTAACTCGTTTTACAGAAGGTTTTGGGTCTTGGGGTTTTCACTATCCTTTCATCTGTTTGGTTGCTGACGGTTTACGTGTCTGCAGGAGTTTCGGCGTGCAAGGCAGCTGTTTGCTTTCTGTAAATCCTCGTCCTCTGGATCGGGGGAGGTTTCCTAGTCCTGGGCTTTCCGGGGGACCTAGAGCCCACAAGGGAGGGAGAGCAGCCGGAGTACGAACCGCCACCTGGGAGTTCACATCTGTAGCTGTTAGGCATCCTACCCTCTGCGGTCGTCCCTCCGACCACCCTTTCTAACCTCACTTCATCCCTCCTTCCCGGGGACACCACGTCAGGGGCATAGGTACGAAAGATCTGCACGTCGAGGTGCTAAGTCTCCCCTCCGAACCTTGTCATACCTCATGGTTCGTATAATAATTTTACTTCATTTGTACGGCTAAACAAAGACATAACCTGCCTGTTCTGTTGGAGTTCCCGCGTTCGATTCCCAGCTGTGGATGGGTCGTTTTCTCTAGCCAAGAATACTCCCTACCTCCTCAGAGTCAGAAAGTATCAACTGAAGTATGAATGCGTTTGGGATCTACTGTAGAAAATCGAAAGAAAAACCACTGTATACGAGTTAACACCATTTCCAATATGACAATATGTTCCAAAGTTAAAAGGCCGCCGATATGACCATTACAGTTAAAGGTGAGATATAAATGGAAGGAAAAAAAAAATCAACAACAACATGTATTGCGCTTACATAACTTTTTCTATTCTTGTACTATTTTTCTTCCTCTTCCTCCTCCTCTTCCTCTTCTTCTTCTTCTTCTTCATCATCATCATCTAGTTACCCTCCCTGTATTGCGGAATTACACCCCCTAGGACTTAAAAGCCAATGCCTAGGGTCAGACGCCTGTAGGGGAGCAGACGCACCTATGGACCGGTGGAGTGAAGACCTGGAAGCAGGTGGTCAGCCAAGCACAAGGTATGATAATGAGGAAGAGGATGATATGAGATGCAGTCGAAATGGATGATTTGAAAGGTGATGATGGAGCAATTGGTGGAATGATGGCGGGGAAAACCGGAGAACCCTTAACTCTTATTCCTTCATCTTCATGTTAGTCGAGATGAACATTGTGGAAGTAATCTTATTGCTAATTTTCTTGTAGCTACAAGGGGAGTATGGGAATACAGTAGACTTTCAGCGATACTCAAATCTTTTGTAGCTCGTCACTAAATGAAGACTTTGAAATTTCGTTTCCTTTACATGGCCAATTGATAAAATAGTGAATGACGACGACCTTCCATTTAAGAAAAGTATTAATATTGCAAAACTCACACAAATAGCAGGGAATATTTTCGAAATGGCTCACATCACAAAAGATGCATTTGAACATAACTTGTGTGTTTTAATGAGATTTACAATATTGTGTAGTAAGGTTGGTTCTATTTCTTACGGGTTGCTAGTTATGCGAAAGCCATCAAGAGTAAAGATGGCTATAGCAAGAAAACTCAAAATATACATTTCATTTGCTATAAAAATATCTCAAACATATTGTACTTTAATCAAAATCGTTAGCGCCATTTTTGAGAAAATCAAAATTTTCGAAAATACATGTAAAGGGTAGTTTAGGAAGGAGGAATTTTCTTCAAAATCTTTGTGTCGCACCCTTGAAAGATATTAAATTTAAATACCAACTTTGGTTTATAGCCAACTTTTCGTTTTTGAGTTATGCTGTTCAGAGTCAGACACACACACACACACACACACACACACACACACACACACACACACACACACACACACACACACACACACACACATGCGCGCGCACGCACACGCGGGGATTTTTTCTTTTTCTTTTTTGGGGGTATTCCGGAGCCTCAACATATATATTTTGGGTAAAATCTCGACATCGAATTTTTTGGGTTCGAATATAATACTTTCTCATCTTACTATACGTAGTAGAGAAAAGAAACACACACACACACACACACACACACACACACACACACACACACACACACACACACACACGCGCGCGCGCGCGCGCGCGCGCATACACATACACATAAGCCAGCTTTCGCTTGACTATTAGAAGTCTCTGTAATGGCTGACAAAGGAGCATCGACAAATAGTATTCTCCTTATATTCTCCTTGCTACCCCTTGTGCGGTTTAAAATGGGGGAGAAAATACCACTGCGATAATTAATGGTATGAGAACCCCATTTCCTTTCAACCCCACTGTTCTTCAAACGCAATACAGCTCTCCCTGAGAGTGTTTAAGCTTGATGGCCAGAAACGCTGCGGTTGTTTTCTACAGATAGCGCTGCCATTTCCTAAACGGATTTAATTCGTATTAATTGAGTTATCGTCTTGTTCAGAAACTTGTTTTTACACACTGGGAAGAAAAAGCAAGGCAGAATGAAAGTTATCGCTTTTAATTTCAAGGGGAAAGCAATGCACGCAACGGTTGTGCTTTAACACGCTCAATTTCCGGCTTATTCCTAGCAGTTATTTGTTTAGAGGACTAGTTTCTAAACAATTTCCAAATCGTGAAAGCAATGCAATGAATTCACCCTGAATTCCTTTTCCGCTTAATCAGCAAGCGAAGAGGTGCACCGACCGCTGTCGTGCTTTGGACGAAAGTAGCTCAAGATGGTTGCTAAATTGTTTCTCTTTTCGGTTACAATCCCAACCTACTACCCAGAGGGATGGTTCAGAACAACGTATGTCGCCCGCATTCGGGAGATCCTGTGTTGAAGTCCCGAGGGCGGACAACTGGCTATCCCCCCCCCCCGCCCTCCCTTTCCTTCTCTCCCATTGCTTCCCTCAGTCACCAACGTAAATACAGGATTGTTTAATATACTACAACCCAAAGCTCCACCTTAAGTCTAAAACAATAATAACATGAAAACAGATTCATAAGAGCAAATGCTCTGCTATCCATCCCAGCGATGTCCAACGTTTGCGCAAGAGGGGAGGTTGGATTTCCCTCCATTCACAATACGCGGGCTTTGCCATTCCTTAACACTCGGAAGTGTGTTGTGTTGCAGTGGCGGCTTGCTTACATGTATGTTGCGTTTCATTTAC
Source organism: Tenodera sinensis (assembly GCA_030765045.1). Classification (NCBI taxonomy): domain Eukaryota; kingdom Metazoa; phylum Arthropoda; class Insecta; order Mantodea; family Mantidae; genus Tenodera; species Tenodera sinensis. Next base: position 320,892 of record JAUKNM010000103.1, read on the forward strand.
GAAAGCAGTTTCAAATCCTATACGATAAATATTTGTTCACTAGTGACTTCTTTGGTACTGCTTACGTTTAAGAAGTCTATCAAAGCTCATAGCCTTAGAAGATACACCAAGTGATCGTCACGTGACATATTGCGATACAGACTTTTAGAGTTTAATTTGGAGAAACTGTTCGCAAATATACGTAGAGCCATAGTCACTCTAATACAAACTATTCTTTTAAATGCTTATTTCTCTATCTACTTCTTTTAAGCGACATAAGCATTTTCAGAAAGTATCTTATTTCTAATTTTCTTGTAGGTGCAAGGTGAACATGGAAATACAGTAGGCTTTAAGCGATAGTGGAATGTTTTAAAAGCTGGTTGCTATGCGATGCCTTTGAAATTCTATTCTCTTTGCACGGCCAAGCGATAAAAAAAACGAACACCTTTCTAATTGAGAGAAAGTATAAGCATTGGGAAATTCAAACAAATAGTAAAGAATATCTCGGAAATGGTTCACTCTAAAGAAAAAAGAAGTATATGACATATGTTGTGTGTTTTAACGAGATCATAATTGTTATTTAGTAAGCTTTTTCTGCCTTTTACTGTTTACCATTTTTGCAGAATGAAGAGGTTTTCTGAGGAGATTCCCAGAAAGTTAAAAGGCATAACTTAGAAACAGTCATGGAATGCCTGTTTACGTCCATCAGTGGAAACTGACTGCTTGTGAGCCTAAATGTCACAGGCGTGATTCATCCTCCAACTGAAAGAGTAGGGCGGGGAATAGCAGCTAATTACGTAAGCGTCTCCAGAGAGACAAGGTTGGCCATTACTGATCTATCCTATGAATGACTGGACGACACCCTAATACAACCTGCCCGGCACATGAAGAAGCAGAGCTACAGTTGTCTAGCATTAAGACCTACATATGTGGACATGTAGGAGGTGCCATCTATCCACCCCGTATAGAAGCAGAGTTACAGTTGCCTAGTGCTAAGGCCTCTGTGGACACACGAAGAAGTAAGATGGTACGGTACAAGGATGATACCTAGAAGGTTAACTGTTGCCTTACATCGAGCCTCGAAGTATTTCCTACAGATCCGTCGCGATATGACCACCTAGTTAAAGCATGTAAAATAAATAAAGAAGAAAATCTAAACATCTGTATAAAATTAGAAAATATGTAAACGGAACGACTATGGGAATGTGTTCAAGATTCCAATGTCAAGAAGGCATCTGCATATAGATCCAAAGAGGGACGAGACACAGAAAGACAAACAGTGATGGTTAGATTTCTGTAGTTATTTCCAAATATCTTATTAAAACGTGTCTCCCGTGGCATGTTGATATCGTATTTTTGGGTGACGGTGAATATTTTGTGTAACTGAAGAAAGAGCACTGATTGGTGGTTCCCAAAATATTCTAATCATAACAATTTAATAATAATGAAATATTTTCATGTAGAGGATAATATAAGGTTAAGGGATTCTCTGAATCCCCCTCTAAACAAGTCAATAGTCTTACGAAGTTCACTATATCTCATAAAATATATGTAACAATTTTATCTTGTCATAATGAGTATCGTTCGATTCGTTATCAAGGAGGAGGAACTTGTATCTGCTCCATTGTTGCTTAATCTGGCCAGCTGCCACCTCACAGCATCGAGGGAGTATGGTATGAGGCTTATAATCCTTCCGGCTCGAGAATGGGTCTTACCATAAACAAAGCACGTACGCGCACTCCGCGCTTGACGTTTCGTGAGCGCATGGCGGAACCTTCTGCCTTCCTCTCAACAGCTGCAGATCTGTTTACTTTAGAGATTTCAAGATACTGCCAATTTACCTCCCAATGTCACATTAACCACGCCTCTCTTCACTGTACCGGTATATTAAAGAAATGCGTGCCCCTTGTAACGGGAGGTTTTCTTGTGAAATAACGTGGGAAATGTTTTAGAACAGTAAGACAGAATTCTTCGGGACCGGCGCCCGCCACACCCTTTGGTGTATTAATGTATTAATTTAAGAATGGGTGAAAACACGTTAAGAAATACATTTTAATGTACGTATGAATCGAAGTTCTAGCAACACAATGGTCGGAATCAGAAATGATGGTATCGCTTGAATCATCTTCCAGGTTTATAACCAGTTGTCCACAATAAGGCCGCAGCACACCAGTTGCTTCCGAATTTAATTAAACGATATCCTTAACAACAACGGCATTGGAACGAAACGTTTAACACACTCCAAACTATCGTTTGTTCATACTTCTAAGGCCCTTGCCACTTCTGCACTACTCTCAACTGCTACACACTAAGCGATGATCGCCACATAAACAATACCATTAGCATGGCCGATGCTTCGTTCCAAAAAAGAATGAGGGAATAACAATGATTACAACGTCATGATCAGAAATTTAAGCCCACCTTTATTTGCCTCACATTCAAGAGGTCAAGAGTTCGAATCTCGGTTAGAGTGAATTATCCGTATAACGTTCTTTTTTTTTTTTTCTTCTTTTTTTTCTTCCGGGGGCTTCCTTTAACCTGAAAAGAGAAATGTCGAGTAACTCTAAGTTCTAGATACCCTAGTAAATTTGAGCATCATTTCATCAATTTCATTCATTCATCGTCCTATATGACATACCAGGTTAAAGGAAGTTAAACTTCAAGGCCCCCCCCTCCCCCACGTTTAAATGACGCGATTATTAAAACATTATCGTTATTCGCCGTCTTTATTATTTTAAGCACAAAAAGGGTGATAGAGGTTATACCATGCACCTAGCATACTGCGACATAAATCGATCTATTGTGGCTACCAACCCCAAGGAGAAAGGGATGAAGTGAAGGAACCACAAGAGCCTACATACCGAGGTGGACAGGTCACAGAGACGCGAGGTAGTCCCTAACAGTTCCAGGTTCGAATACCTGTCCCACTGGTGGAGCTCCTCAGCCCAAGAGAGGGCGATGAATGACCCCTCGACCAAACAACCCTGTAGTGTCCATGAGTAATACTCATTCCTTTGAGCAACTATCCTCGTCAACTGTCCGGCAATGCCATTTCGTTATGAAATCTAGAAGCACACCATAAAGATGAAAAGCAAATGGAATGAAAGAGAAATCATGGAAAGGAAATTGTAGTAGATAAAAATCCACCTCAGGATTCACCTAGCGACCAAGGAAATCCTCGAAAAATTCAAGATCACAGGGCGGTAGATGGGAATCGAGCCCGAGATTTCTCGAATCAGAGTGTCACACGTAACCGCGGAGCTATCTCATATTACGAGCAATGCAGCAACGGAACTTGGACCTTGAACCCTTTTGGGCTACATGGAGTAGAGGTAGGGTTAACAGACGTCCAGAAATTCCAGGACATAACCTACATTTTAACCACTGTCCGGAATCCGGGAGGAATTTTTAAAACGTCTCTAATGTCCTAGATTTTTAGAAACAAGCAGTGATCGTTAGAAAATGAACTGGAAACTGGGAAAATAGAAATGAATAATTGGTTATTAGTCGCAACTGCAACTCGCTATGGCAACATGGCTACAGTCAAAGAGCATCTCAGTATTAGTAACATTGAACGTGAGATTGGCAGCGCAGCATTTGCACGCCGAGGCCAAAGATTAGAGGCACAGATATATTTTATCTCACACTTTCGTTTGCACATTGGTTATCGAAGAATAAGGAAGTGGGAAGTAAACAGTCTGTTCTCAAAGAAAAAAAAAATCTGCTGATATTTCAGATATTGAAGGTTTCTCTGCTCAGCCCACAGCATCCATGGAAATAATATCATCACATGTTAGAGATATTTTAGCAGGTTTAGGAACAGGTATAAAAGAAATTTGTGGCTTCTGGTGCTGACAACACAAACACAAATTTTATTTTGGTGACATAAGTCGACCAGAGGGTAAAAGGTATTCAATAAATTAAAGTTATATTAATTGCGAAAGGTTAGTTAGAAATATGATTGACTGTTGATCACATTTAACATTGTGTGTTTTAGGATTTTAAGAAAATGTACGTATAAGTCTGTGGGTATATATAAATAGAATTTAAATTATAACTATACATTATTTTGCATGGATAAATAATATCCTACATTTTTAACCAGTTTCCTACATTTCCATAAAATAATCTGGTAACTCTGCGTAGAGCACTCCTATTTTCGGAAAAGGTTAAACACAGTTTGCACATCCCAAACTTCTGCCCCTTGCTGGCGTCAACACATACCGGAAGTTTTCGTGTTACATGTCTTAAAATTCTGTCCGTGGTTCTGATTTCCGGAGAAAAAGAAATTGTCATGACTTTAGTAAGTAACCCTTGGGGTGTGAACCCCCTTGTATAATTGTTTATATCTCAATAAAATGGTCCTCAATTATTGTAGCCGCACTTTTTTGACGGTGCTGAAGGGAAGACAAGGTTTTAAAATCATCTCCTGAGGCAGACTTTCCAAAGTGTTACGACTGAAAGTAAATGTATCAGGAAACGATTTAAGCCACCAATGAAAAGCAGCAAGGATGCCCGAGAACCCAAGGCCCACCCCGGGGGGGGTTCCACAGTTCTCCTGAATAATGGATCACCACGCCCAGGGCATGAGTGTGCTTCTCCGGGATTTGCTATTTACAGGGAACGTGTGTTAGGATTTGGGGAAGGGTGAACAATAGAAGGGTGAATGTGGTACTTGAGAAAGATGGGGTATGCATTTTTAGAACGGTATCATATTTCTGCAGATGGCATGCTTCGTCCTGCGATATTGCGTGGCGGTTGACTCTTCGTAACACAACATTCCTCATCCCACGCGATGTTTCCTGAGGCTTGAAGCTTAACTTATGGGGTTGGTTATTAGCAGGTTCCGATTTTAAAACTAAATATGTTTGAAATGGCGTATATAGTTACCAACATTTTTAAAAAATAATATAATCGTAACAAAATATAACCTAAAACTGAGATTCAATTCATTGAAATTACCTAAGAAATTATTAATTAATAGAAGTGCACATCTGTAGAAAAGGTAGGTATACGAATCATGATGAAATAATTTTAAAAATACGGTGTGTGCACTTACACGACTTTCTCTACTCACTCTCGTATAAACTATTCTTTAAAACCCTTATTCTTTTATCCATTTGATGTTAATCCAGATAAAGATTTGCGGCAAGTTTAGTTACATATTTCCTTATAGGTACAATGGGAACAGGAAAATACAGTAGAAATCTTTGGTGCCCACATTCCCCGACCAGGCGCTTCCGGGAGGGAGGGGTGAGGTGAGAAGTTACGAAGGATGGCCGACCTGAGGGGAGACGACAGCAGAGGGTAGGGTCCCTAACGACTACAGATGTGAATTCCCCGATGGTGGCTCGTGCACCGGCTCCCCTCTTCCCTGCGGGCCCTGGGGACCAGGACTCGGAGACCTCCCCCGATCCGGAGGATGAGGATTTACAGAGAGCAAGCACCTGCTATGTACGTCGAAACTCCCACCGGCACTTTAAACCCTGATACAACCAAGCAGATTAAGGTGAAGTGAAATGAGGAGTGAGGTGAAATCAAGGGACAGAAAATTTGGGGGATGTAATTATCTTTCCCAGCATTCATCTAGCAACCCGGGGAAACCCCGAAAAGAACCATGGATCAACAATGGAAATAAGCCATCATGCAAGCCTCTAACCTCCGCTGCTACTTTGTAAGGTTAAACAAATAGTTGTGATACCGCTGGATCATATAAGATATTAATGGCCAACGCCTTTTAAAGTGCTGTAATATAGTTTCCATCTTTGGTTTGGGCGTAAAAGAACCACCTGTCTGGGCGGGTTTGAACCCGCGATCTTGGGATCAATACACCAGGGCCTAACCAACTGAACCACCCAGATGGGCAGTATTCAAATTGAATTTTGATTTTAACACATACAGTTTTAAGACTCTTATTTTCTCGCTGCCTGGTTTTATAATGAAATAAAAAGCAGAACTTTAACTATCTCCTATGTTCCAGTTTCCGAATATGGCTTTAGATTTTCTACGGTAATACATAAATTTAAAGTCGGTGTAATACTCGTAAAAATTATAATTAATTATTATATACGACATTTGCACCTTCAGCAGTCAATACAGTTTTATTTTTAGTTACAGCCTTCAAAATATGAAATTGTTTGATCGAAGGAATCAGGAATTAATTCTCGTAGAACAGGTGCATCTTAATCCCGAGGGAGCCCTCGCGGAACAAATAAATTCTGCTTCTTATTTCTATGGAACGCACACTCGTGATCTACTTACATCATGAATGGATCCTGATTTCACGATTACCACTGACCAGATTTGCTTAAATCCCATTAAGCTATATCAAATAAGAAGGTATCACTTTATTTGAAGTTCTGATTTGTTTAAAAGCTTCTGACATAAAATAAATTCACTTTTAATAATAAAATTGGAATGTACATTTATATGTATGAAGTAGGTAGGCTAGCCTGCCCATACAAAAATGATACGTGAAAGAGGGAGTTATGAATCCATACTCAGTTGATACCGCCGATTAGGATCGGATTTTTAGGTAAATACATATTTTGTTTGTATCCTAATATGAACTTGAGATTGAGTTTAATGTTCTGGACATTTACACCGGGCCAAATATGTTAAGTTTTATTGCACATCAAAATGCATATTTTCTGGTGTTTTATGTAAATAAATATTCTCAGATATTCACATAAATTACACAAACATTGCATAACCTTTTTAAAATAATTTTCACATATTTACATAAAATCACATAAAAGCAGCAGTAGGAGAATTATTTTTGAACAGTCACCATCCACTTCTTTAACGCTCAATTACACAGAACAGATGTATAAATTTGTTATTTATTATTGGCAGAACTGATATAAGAGCTTTAGTATCCCTTCAGTTAGTAGAAAATATAAACATGGTGCTTTCTCAAACTGCATGAACCTGCAAGATAACGGAGAATTCCTCCACTGCCATGTGCTTGATTAAACATCTGCTACCTCTTCACAGCCCGGCTAGTATATACGCTGATACTTGTTAAACTGTATAGACAATTATTCATTTGTGAATCCACAAGTTCTTACGACGTTCTAGTTGTGTTGTGGTGTAAGGAAGTTACATATCAACAGTTTAGAGCTCACAGTGGATTGAACATGCCCAGAGTGAAAAGTAGTGCGAGTTACCGTGTACAACAACATGCTGTGGAATTTAAGGATATTTTCAGTTGTGATAGTAAAATCCTGTATTGTCAGTCATGTGGTAAAGCTTAACTGTAGACCAACGTTTGCAAGTAACGCAACATTTACTTAGTGCTCCCTTCCAGGAATAATGTCTGCTGAGTTACCACGTACGTTTATCTTAGCTCAGCCATTCATATCTTCAAAATATATTTTATTTGTTTTGGCACATACTTTTGACATTTTTAGCACATAAAAATAGATATTTCCCAAGCTTCTTGGCACTTAAAAATCCGAGGTCTGCTAATGATACAGTTTATATTTACGGCTTATTTGAATGCTTGCCTATTGCTTAGCTGTGTAACCCGAAATCCGAGTCAACAAACTAGGGACTTGCCCTTCCCGCCGGAGCGTTAACCGTGAACTTAGGAAACACATTGTCATACCATTAAATATTGAATATGAAAAAAATCATTTTTTCCAATCTGAACGAAACTGTTAATTTTGAAATATCGCCATATAAAAAACTTGATCCAATTCTGCAGTTATTGGAATCATCTGCGGAAGATAGAAATAGTACCAATGGAGTTCCAGAGAAGTAGTTAGTTCCGGTTCCTAGTGATACAACATCCAGTCACCCGGGTAAAGATATTGCTGTTACCTCTCGCTACGCCCAACAAGAAACCTCGCAATCGACTACTTGAAGAAGGCATGGGGACTTCGAAAGCGCTCGGGCATATAGTTAAGGAAAGCGATGATGTTTCAGCAAGCTGCCACGATACATACAATGGTCATCACTTTTAGTATTGAAGCTTCAAAAGGTTTTAATAGTTAAATATTCTACCAACTTGACAAATATCAATGAAAGCGTTATTCTTCAACTGACGCTTTTGCCGTCTAAACAGTCCCTTGAAAAAGGACCACTACTAAGGTCTGAAATCTCACTTAATGTTTGCTAAAGCACAAACTATTGAGTACCAAGGATAGCTGAAGTGTAAGAATACGCAATTAAGTGAATTTGTAAAAAGCTTATCTCATACGGCGCGGGCAATATGGCGGAGCAAGTGAGTGTTGTGGAACCGTTACGAAGTGGTCAAACATTGTTCGTGTTTAATAAGTTATGCGAGAAATACACCAAATTTGCTATAGATTAAGTGGTGAAATTGACATCACAGAATTTACCGGTGTGTCAGTTTCAAGTATTCACAACGCATGCAAAGAAAAATCCTCTGGTGAAGTCAGAACTCCCGGCAAGAAGAGACCGCGAGCCATGCAAGTGTTAGATGAGATGATTTATGAGGTCTCCAATGCTTTGAAAAGTACACCAGTTCTTTGTTAACAATGCATTCCCATCTTAAAGTGCTGTTGGCAGCTAACTCTGAGCCTGACCTTCCAGATTTAAAACGAACTTCTCTCCATAAGCTGCTTCTGAAGATTGGTTTCGAGTTTGTGAGCAGAAACTTATTCATCCACCATACGGTACCGACCTGGCCCCATGTGACTTTCTTCTGTTCCCGATGATCAAAAATTGCATGCCTGGCAAGAGCAAAAATAATATTCAATTTGTATCAAAGAATTTTTGTGAATTAAATTAAACGGCTAACGGTAGTTAGCCGTTTTCGGAATATTCCATGCTGCAGGTTTAGATTTTGCTCAAGTGCCATCTAACGGAGTTGTTTGAAATTTGCGAATATTTCCTTTCTTTTCCTCCATCGCAAGAATTGGTTACAAAGGATACATGTTTGCTGTTTCTGAATAATGTAACCTTGTAACTAAGCACCTTTTGCTTAATTGTAAACCATTCATACGTAAAAACCCGTAACGTAACATGGATATAAGAATATACAACGGATATGGTGGATTTGTAGGGAAAATTATCTGACATAAGCTCTTATTTGGAGGGGGGATTGAACAAATTAAGAATCCGTGAATAGCCTACTAAATTCAGTTATTACTGCAATTAGGAACAAGCATGAAAATTTAGTTATTGTCCAATATGAGCTATTCTGATTGAAACTTTCACGTAGAATCCGAAAATAATATTATAGGTTATATCGTAGCCCAAATATCATTAAATTACAATTAAATTTAATATCCAAAGAAGTTACGTGAGGCAATAACGCATGCTTACTGGTCTGACGTCTCTGTATATGTTGGTACTAGAAAACCAGAAAGAATTAAACACGTGCTATACATGAAATTGAGACAGAGCGTGTTTATTTTCTTTATTTTAGTGCATGGTGTAGATAAGTGCCGCTTTTGTGTAGCATATGTACCACGACGTTTTTGTGTCGAGATTGCATGTAAGTATTCCGACCAGATGTTGAAACAGAAGGGCTACAAGTCGTTTATGGTTGCTCTGTGCACCTCCAGCACACTATTACAAAAAATAAAGAAAGGTTTGGAATTGGAGCGGGGGGGGGGGGGGGGGGAGGACTTTGTCATGGCGAAGAAATGTCAATGATATTTCGGTGAAATCAATAATGTATTGTTGTGTGTATCATTATGATTAAGTTAAACGTATTTTAACGATTCCCTATGCTTTTATGCCCAATATTCTTAAAATATCAAGTAGTTAAAGTCATTCATTTGCAACTGAACCTTTTTAAGAACTGCATTTAGTTTTTTCAGTTGTCTTTGATGCCTATTTAATAAAAGGTAGAATGAATACAACATTACCCAAGCATAACCTGTCTTTTTTTCGTGTCAAATCACGAAATCACATGGGTAAAAAAGAAACTTTTGATCCATACAGAGCAATTAAACTTTCTCTTTATAGATACTATCATTATCTTTTCACCTAATAAAATAAACTCATTCCTATTTATTCGCTCTTTTCCTCGTGTTATCCTCACATCATGGTTAGAGGGGTGTTTTAAGCCTTACACTTAAATTTCATAGTGACAAGTTGCAACTCATTTCATTCTCCCTATTATCACAATGGCGTTGTAGATATGATTATGCAACACAAATTGTATGTCTGTGTGTGTGTGTGTGTGTGTGTGTGTGTGTGTGTGTGTGTGTGTGTGTGTGTGTGTGTGCTGCTGGCTGCTTGTAGTGTTTAACGCCCGCTTTTACTACTACGGCACCGCAGGCGGTATGTGTGTGTGTGTGTGTGTGTGTGTGTGTGTGTGTGTGTGTGTGTGTATATATATTTTCTGCGAATGGGTATTACCCGGTGGCAGAGTTAAATGTACAAATTAAGGTTACAAACAAAGTGCACAAACAATAGTAATACAATCATAATACAATAAAAGAACAATAATAAAAATATAAGATGAAATGCACTAAATACTAATTAACACTCATTAATTAATTATAACCAAATTAAATTTAGCATTAGTATTCACCATCAGTTCAATAAATGTCAAAAATACACTTGCGTAATCTTTATAGTAAATTACACAGCATTTACTTGATTTACGATATTTTTCGAAAATTTCTTCACAGATAAAGGACAGCCCTGAAAGACTGCTACAGGTAATTCATTCCATTCCTCAATGGTTCTATTAACAAAGGAGAACTTTCCTACGTCGGTTCTGTGCCTTCTACCTTTAATTTTATACAAATGATCCTTTCTTCCGTAATATGTAGGGTTGTCCAATCTTTCACTAATACCCACCCATGCATTTGAACCACGATATGCTTGAAATAATGCGCATAACCTCTGCCTCTTACGCCGGACTTTTAGAGGCTCCCATTCAGTCTCCTCCCCCTTTTTAGGCCCAAAAGATTTACCTCGTTTTATAAATGTTATAGCCCTTCTCTGTATTTCTAGCGAATCAATTTGACTAAGTCTATATGGGTCCCAACATACTGCTCCATATTCCATAATCGGCCGCACCAAAGATTTGTAGGCAATTTCCCTGGACCATCCGCTCCCCTTTTTCAGTACCCTCATTAAGAAATGTAACGTTTTCCACGCTTTCCTGGATGTAGAATTTACCTGGTCGTCCCACCCAACGTTACTCGCCAGGTACACTCCCAAATACTTGCAGCTATCTACCTGCAGAATTTTTTCTCCGCCCATGTGATAGTTATGAACAATTTCCCTCTTAGATCTTCTAAATGCAATGGACTTACTTTTCTTAGCATTAATCGTCATCTTATTTGTAGCAGCCCAATTACTAATTTCATTTAAATCACCCTGAAGCAGAGACTCATCTATGGCATTCCGAATTTTATTATAGATAATGCAATCGTCTGCAATCAGTTTTATCTGACATTTAATATTTACACTTATATCATTAACAAAAATAAGAAAAAGTAGCGGACCCAGTACTGAGCCTTGGGGTACTCCCGAACTAACTGTGCCTCTCTCGGAGATTTCTTTACCTACTTTTACCTGCTGTGTTCTCCCATCCAGAAACGCTTTGACCCATAAAACCACTCGTTTGTCTATTCCTGTGCCAGCTAGTTTCCCAATAAGTAAATTATGTGGCACTACATCAAATGCTTTAGAAAAGTCTATTACCACTGCATCAGTTCTTCCTCCTGCGTCCACTTCATCTGCTAAGTCTTGAAATAAGGAAGTTAATTGACTTTCGCACGAGTACCCAGGTCGAAACCCATGTTGCGCTTCCTTGAACCATTTTTTGTTTTCTAACTCCTCCCTTATATATTCTGCTATTAAATGCTCCATCAACTTACACACTATTGACGTTAAACTAACTGGTCGATAATTATTTATTTCTGTTTTATTACCCCCTTTATAAATAGGAACTACAATAGCGGTTTTCCAGTCTTCTGGTAAGTCACAGTTATTGATTGACATGTTAAACAAAAACATTAGATAGGGAATCACAGCTTCTCCCCCAATCTTCAATATTTCAGTAGGTCTGTTATCGGGACCCCTCGACTTTCGATTCTGCAACATCTTGATCCTTTTGCGTAATTTGCAAGCCATTATTTGAAAAGTAGATTCCCCACTATCTCCAATTACCTGTTCAGCATTATCATCCAATTTATGAAAAATAGATACAAAATGTGAATTTACTGCGTTCGCTTTGTCCTTATCGCTTAGTATAGCAATCCCATTTACGCTAAGATCTGGTATACTCTCCTTATTACCCCTGCGTCTATTTACATAATTGTAAAAGGATCTCCAACAGTTATTTGCCCCGCCAAAATTTTGTTCAAAAAATCGTTCTTGTGCTTGCAACTTTTCGTCTTGTAATTGTTTAGACAATTCCTTAAATCTATTAAAATACCATTCGGATTTCTTCCTTTTATTAAACGCTCGCCTGGCTTTTCTTCTAAGTATCCTAATAGATTTTGTATAAAATTCTGGATCAGCGTTTTGTTTAATAATTTTGTATGGAACGAGCTATTTAATTGTTTCCGAAATCAGTGTTTTGAAACTAACCCATGTTGCATTTACCCCGGAAGCAGATTGTACAAATAGCCTATATTGTTCACGGAGGAATATTTGAATAGCGGTCACGTCAGCACTGCGAAAATTCCAACTAATTACTTCTTCCCCTTCAGACCGGTTTCTCCGCCCCTTCCAGTTGAGTTCTAGTTGTACACTGCTGTGGTCACTTATACCTGGTAAAACCGCGTATGAGGAAAACAATGATTCCGGCCTGCATCTGGTAGCTATAATTCTACTGGTCTCTGAAAAACAGTTGCAAATGAGAAATAAAATTACTATCCTTCACTATTAGCTTCAGAAAACTATTTGGTAACACATCCTAATTTTTCAACAAAAGCATTAGATATGTTGCAACTTAGCGAAAGTTCACAATCAGGCGTGTAATAGATGGACATGAAACTTAATACTTTTGATCCAGAAATTTCTGCAGCCACAACAATCTATATCTCTGTAAATGATACCATGAATGCATCGCATGACAGATTATCCGAAAGTGTCGTTTTAAATCCTTCATTTGTCATTTAAAAAAAGTTAAAATATAGCTCTAACCAACAATATACAACTACCATCAACGCAAGCATGAGGTGTGACTGCACCTCGTATTAGACGGTGACGTCAAAACTCGGTAGTTTACCTTTACGTTGGCAGCGTTTTCGAAAGCCTTACAAAATGGGTCTCTGAAATAGTTTATCCTTGCTTTCAAAAGAACATACCATCGCAATGCAGTGTGGTTTTCTGTTAATCTGAGGATGAGCAAAGCTTTTATCGAAAATATTTTAGCATTGTGCTTGTTCCCAATTCTGGAAGGGGTTCTCATACTGTCAGTACAGCAGTATGAGAAACTACATCATGGCATATATTTCGTGTGACCGCCTCCGTAGCGCAGTTGGTAGCGCGCTTATCTCTGGCGCGGAGGACCCGGGTTCGATCGCCGGTACCAGCATGGGGGTTTTCCCCCCAGGGAGGTCTGGCATGGGGTGCGCTCAGCCTCGTAAGTCCCGGGGGGACCAATAGAGGAGCTACTTGATGGAGAAGTAGCGGTCCCAGCTCGTGAAGGCCGCATAACTGGCCGGGAGGGCTCGAGACGCTGACCACGTCCCACCCTCCAGTAATGCACCCCACAAATGATGCCCGTAGTGGGTAGAAGTGCGGGACGCAGCGGTTGGGCGGCAAGCCTTGGCCTTCATGGGCTGTTGCACGAGTGGTTTAGTTTTTTAATATATTTCGTGTATGGGGAAACGGAGCCGGAAAAATATGTATAACCTAAAAGAAGAAACAGGACTGGATGAAATACATACAAAGAATGAAAGATTGACCTCACAAGATCCTTTTCAATTATTAACCACATGAATCAGGAATGTTCATAACCCTTTATGAAGATGGATGATTTCTCTTCGGTCTATCCAAGGCATGCGGCCTATTCCTTGAATTGAAGAAAGAGGAAGGCATTTGAGGTGAAGCACGACTATTTGTTCTGAACTAGACGTCTCCTTGTAATATGGAACTGAATGCTCATATACTCATTACTAGAGCCCGGATATTTACGACTTAAAGAATATTTAAAGACGACCTTAAAATAACTTTAAGGCCTTGTACGTTATTAAATATGACCTAAAAAACAAGCAATTACTTAAAAACTACCTTCATTTGTTACTTCCGCACATTAAATACTTTAGCAGTGAATGCTGAATTACAAATAACTTTTTTAAGTTCTCCAATTCGGAAGGCTGTCTGTTGTCTTACACAACGTACGTAAACTCTTGGCACAACAGCCCATCCAGGCCAAGGCCAAGCGCCCGACCGCTGCGTCTACCACAGGCGTTATGAGTGGGGTGCAGTAATGGAGGTGGGACGTGGTCAGCGCCCAGGTCCCTTCCGGCCTTTTCTGCGGTCTTCTCGACCAGGGGTTGCTACTTTTTAATCAAGTAGTAGCTCCTCAATTTGTTTCTAAGGGATCTAACGAGGTTGAGCGCACCCAGTACCAGGTCTCCCAGCGGGAGAAAATCCTCAGGCCGGTACCGGGAATCGAAACCGGGTCCCCCCACTAAATAAGCTGAGCTATCACACACACACACACACACACACACACACACACACACACACACACGCACGCACGCGCACACACATATATAAGTGTGTGTGCGTGTGTGTGTGTATATATATGAAAAATGACAAAACCTAAATTTGCTCTTAAAATGACTTTCAAATGACACAACTGCAAAAAAATCTGATGTGTTGCACCCACACGACTTTCTCTACTCTTGTACCAACTATTCTTACAAATTCTAATTCCTTTATCTTCTTCATATTAGTCGAGATAAATATTCGCAGAAATTATCTTATTGTTCATTTTCCTGCTGTTACAAGGGGAATGTGAGAATACAGTAAGCTCGGAGCGATTGTCAAATCTTTTAAAGCCTTGAAATTCCGCTCTCTTTGCACGGGTAAGATATAAAAGAATGAATAACGATATTCAATTTGTGGGAAGTATAAGTGTCGTAAAACTAACACAAATAACAAGAAATATCTCCGAAATGGTTCACTCTACAACAAAATGTATTTGGACATAAATTGTGTGTTTTAGTAAGATCTGCATTTTTTGCACAATAAGATTTGTTCTATCTCTTACAGTCTACTAGTTATGCAAAAGCCAACAAGAGTGAACAGAACTACGTGCGTTATAGCCAGAAAATTCAAAATATACATTTCATTTGCCATAAAAATATCTCAAACACATGGCATTTTAATCAAAATCGTTAGAGCCATTTTCGAAAAAAAAGAAAATGTTCGAAATGTTTCCATATAAACGGTAGTTAGGGTGGAGGAATTTTCCTCGAGATTTTCGTGTCGCATCTTTGAAGCATATTCAGCTTAAATACCAACTTTGGCTTTTAACCGACTTTTCGTTTTTGAGTTATGCTGTTCACAGGTGCAAATCCACACAAACACACACACACACACACACACACACACACACACACACACACACACACACACACACACACACAAATAAGCACACACAAACAAGCACACACACAAACACACACACGCGGACCTTTTTCTAAAAATGCTTTATTGTGGATTCAGGGGGCCTCAAAACATATATTTTCGGTGAAATTTAGGAATCAAATTTTTGGTTGGAATACAATACTTCACCTGCTTACTCTACGTAGCAGAGAAAGTAAAAATGCTCTCTCAGTTGATAATCTCTAAATATGTAAAACAATGACCCATAAATGTGCTTCAGTTTCATTCAAAATGTTATGGGGAGACCTCGGATTTTAGGTAAACACTTATTTTGTTCTTCTTGAAGTACAGAGAACGAAAGTTATGTATATACAAATTATGGAAATATATGTTCGAAAATGGTGGTCCTATACAACCTAAAGATACCTAATTTATGGAGTGAGTGAATGAGTAAGTAAGTGAGTGAGTGAGTGAGTGAGTGAGTGAGTGAGTGAGTGAGTGAGTGAATGAGTGAGTGGGGTTTAAGGGCCCGTCGACAGCCCGTGTATAATATGGAGGACATTAAGGACATTGGTTTGAAACGGGGGGAGGATGCAGTGAGCATTACTTCAGCTAAAGAGTTTCTGCCGTACCCAACAATTGTCCATGATATTGCAATCATCAAATTACGTTAAGTATTTCTGACTCCCAATATTAACGCTCTAGTCTTCGGGCATACCGGTCTACACTCAACTGGGATTGATAGAAGAGGTGACACAACATATCAACTTGGTTCCTGGTTATATTGGGGGAAAGCACTGTGTTTGAACTACAGTGGTTTAAACAAACCCGGACTGACAGTTCTCCACACAGTTGCTGACATCTTGTGTGGCAAAACACCTGAATACGAACGTGTTGTTCCCTTGCGTCTAATATCAACAGTTAAATATGCTTCGGTGACATTAGTTGATGTGGAATGCTTATAAGATGGTGTTGTCGGACAAACGACGCAGATTCTCAATGGAAATGTTAGAAAAGGCGTTAGTTGTTTCTGTGACTAATTATGGACATGTACAATAAAGACATTGCCAAATGTTTTGGCTCATTTGCAATGGGATATAAAATAATGTCATTTTTGCTCACCCAGTTTTGTAATTTTGGAACCTGTTTTGATTAGTGATAGAATCTATTTTAGGTACCTAATTTAAGATTTTTAGGAACTTAAAAGTCTGAGGTATAGTATGAGTCATGCATATTTTCTATATAGCATTGCTCTAGCATCAACAGAAAATAAATGCAATGTCATTAAAACCTGGGCCCTACTCGTTACTGATATTTCAGTGTTCCGCATTGAAGCAGCATTTCAACAAGCTTTAAGTTATTGCCATTAATAGAATACCCCCTATTTTGTAACTTTCAGCTTCTCATCCGAGGGTGAGGTGAGAGGGTAGCCATCATACCAACAGCCAATACCAGGCTGTCTGATCTGCAAACACTTTAGGGCACTTTCGTAATTACGGTTTTCCATTAATGCCACAGCTTAATAACGGCCAGGTTAAGTAAATTTTCCACTTAGCAACAATACTCTAACCCTTTAGCAAGTTTCCCTTGTTAAACACCAAAGTTGGTGAACGCTCCCTGGTGTAGAACAATAGCCGAGAACATTCTACATGGATGGAAAACGCTGGGCTATTAGGTGTACAGTGCTATGAGCTGGATACTTTAGAAAGAAAGCAGCAGAAATTTGCAATTTTTGAGAAATTCATGGGACCAACTAATATTAATAAATACTGTTCAAACTAAAGGGTGGTGAAATTTTGAATACATTGCTGCAATAATCCTTCTCTTTGTGTCGCTAACACACACACACACACACACACACACACACACACACACACACACACACACACACACACACACATACACACTCACTCACACTCACACACACACACACACTCACTCGAGTGAATCAGGTGAAAATAATATTGAACTTATTAATTTGTGTATTTATAACTTGAAACACATTAGCTTCGGCAGAGAATAGTATTATAATTACTATCAATATTGTTAAATTCTTGATTTAGCAAACAATTCTCTACTCCGTATAGCAAGTAGGGGAAGTATTATATTCCACCCAGAAATTCGATGTCGAGATTCACTGAAAATATATGTTTTGAGGCCCCCTGAATAATAATAATAATAATAAAAGAAAAAGCATTTTAAGAAAAAGGCCCGCTTGTGATAGATTCAAATATATTCAAATATATATTTTAAAGCGTTGTAACATTATACTCATGGACAGCAGAATTGTAAAATATAGAAACTTGCATGCCTTTATGCGTTGTAGAGATTGAAAGCTGTAGAGATAAATCGTCAAACCATGGATAATGCCAGGTATTTTAGCTAGTGGTCAATACTGTACAAGTGTTTGTGCTCCTCGAAAATGAAGTTGTTGTTGTTGTTGTTGTTGTTGTTGTTGTTGTTGTACAGAATGGAGTTTCTTTCTTTGGCAATGCTGCAGATCCCTGACGTCCTACTCCTCTTTGTTTTGTTCATGGTACTGATCACCGACTGTAGACAGTCAACTTCCTTTGCTCTGCAGGGAGCTGGTAGAAATGACGGCAGTTAGCTTACTGCGCAACGACAGAAACAAACGGCGAGCGATGCGGTTCTGCAACAAAGCTCTTTATTCTGCATACAAAACGGAAATTATGTGCACGGCATTAATACTGCCTCTTGTGTTACGTCAATACGCACTACAGTGAGCCATTCAAGAAGTTGAAATAAAGAAAACCTCAAAAACCAAAGGCAAGGGAAAGGGGAAAGATTCAAAAGTTCGCTTCAGAAACAACTGGCCTCACTTTCAAGAGAAGTGGTACATACGAATATTGCTTCAGAGTTTGTGCCGGCTCAAGTTTACAACTACATTCATCTAATATTAATGCTCATGTCTGTCAGTGTGTTTCCCTCTTCTTGTACTTTCTGTTCCACTATTCTATTCAACATATATGTACTTCTCGACTTGATACAGTCACGATTAAGCTTTTCATAATATTGCATTCACTTCTCTTCCTCGGCAAACAAGCGTTTTATGCTCGGCAACCCTTTTATAGCTTTCAATAGAGCAGTAACATTTACTACGATACCGGTGGAAGTTTGAGTTGGAAGACAGTAGGGAATGTTCTTGCAACATCATTCCCTACGTACGTCGCCATAGTTGCCACGGAAATGTATGTATAAGTGGAGTAGCCAAAATAACAGGCTACCGCAAACAAATTAGGCAGACAATTAATGAATAAGACAGCATTGCCACATTTCCGACTGTCCCTACTTGGAAAAGCATTAAGTGATTAAGTAATGTTTTAGGGCAGCATTTTTTCCCTTCTGTTTGTTCCTGTAAATGCAAACGTTCCTATACTTCAACTGGAAAGGTACTTGACACGGATTCTTGGGCAACCTTTGAACTGTAAGAATGAAATGTTAAACCAACGATTTCCAACCTTGTTTCTTTGGAGACGCTTACGTAATTAGCTGCCTTTCGCCACCTCCTCTTTCAGTCGGAGGGTGAATCACGCCTGTGGCGTGTAGACTGGCAGTCAGTATCCAGTGACGGACACAAATAAGCGAATCCATGATAGTTTCTAAGTCATAACTTGAATTTTCTGGGAACGTCCTCAGAAGACCTCTTCATTCTGGATGATTTTTGCATAAATGGTAAACAGTAAGAGACAAGAGCTTACTAAATAAAGAATATAGATCTCGTTAAAACACACCATATGTGTCCAATACTTCTTTTTTCTTTTGAGTGAACCATTTCAGAGATATTCTTTATTATTTCTTTGAATTTGCCAATACTTATACTTTTCTCAAATAGAAATATGTTATCCGTCCTTTTTAGCTCGTGGCCCTGCAAAGAGAAAGGTATTTCAAAGGCATCACATAGCAACCAGTTCTTAAAACATTTCACTACAGCTTAAGGCCTACTGTATTTCCATATTCTCCTCGCGCCTACAAGAAAATTAGCATTAAGATTCTGAAAATCCTCATGTCGATTAAAATGTAGTAGAGAAATAAACACTTGCAAGAATAGTTTGTATAACAGTGAGTATAGCTCTACATATATTTGTGGGCAGAGTTCCTCCAAATTGAACTACATTAAAAGTCGGTATGCAATAGGTTACGCGACGATCACTTGGTGTATCTTCTAAGGCTATGAACTTTGATAGACTTCTTAAAGGTAAGCAGTACCAAAGAAGTCACTAATGAGCAGATGTTTATCGCATAAGGTTTGAAAGTGCTTTCGCAAATCAAACGTAACGTACATATAACAAAAAATCGCCACTCTAACACAGGTCTGTGTTAAAGAGTGGCAAAGTCCGTATATAGTGGAAGGAGCTAAATCCAACCTCCCCTTTTTCGCAAACGTTGGACATCGCTGGTCTTATATATCATCTGCACTACTCACCTCTCATTGCCTTCTCTCGCGAATAGTGAGATACAAACTACTATCACCGTGGCCAAGTGATTGGAGCGCTCGCCTCCCACCTGGGTTCGATCTCAGGGGTGTGTGTGTGAGTGTGAGTGTGTGTGTGTGTGTATGTGTGTATGTATGTGTGTGTGTATGTGTGTGTGTGTGTGTGTGTGTGTGTGTGTGTGTGTGTGTGTGACTGATGGATAAAGCGCCCTCTGGGCGGGTTTTCTCCGGGTTATTTGGTTTTCCTCGCAACTCATTCCACCACTGCTCCATAATCACCTTTCTTTTCATTCCTTTAACCATCATTTCATATTATCTCCTTCCTCAATTTCATACCAGCCTTCGGACTGATCACCCATCCTGGATAGTGACTCTGATCTAGAGGTCTTCTAAACATCGACAGGGATCTTATACCAGGCATTAACTTGGGGTGCAAGGCCATCTTACGATGAAGATAACCACAGAAAGATGATGAACAAAATTATTACGTAACACAGGTAATGCATCTGGAATGCGTGTAAATTCTTAATAACAAATACGCCAGAGGATTCTTCATTTTGAACGTACCACACAGGTGAATTAAAGCAAGTGCAGCTATCGCAGGACTAGGGAACAGGTACTCTCTGAGCGGAGCCTGCTCACAGTCTTGTACTGACAACCGTATGATACGGTAAAATAAATGAAGGTCGCTCAAGTTCTCCGGAGACGTGGTCAGACCTGAATTCTATAATGACAGGGTTTTATGGTTCTATAGCGTGATCTTGCATTCCACAGGACCTGAGTCACTTCATCTTCACCATTCAAAGGTGTACATTATGCAATCTATGGAAATGGGAAGCGGAGGGAGCGCACAACAATACAATTTAGTTGTGCAAGGTCATAAACAGAATTTAGAGGCATGCACATGAAACATTTCGAAACTTAAAATGTGACCCATTATCAAAGATCCTCGACTGTCTCCTTAGCGCGAAGTTAGCACAGCTGCTTACCAAGATGAAGACCGGGTTCGATTCGCGGCACCGGCGCCAGGATCTCCTCTAGCCAACTGAGCAACTACTTGGAAAACTAGCGGCTCCAAATTGTGAGACGGCTACACTGACGGGGTAGTAAGGACATTGCCCGCGTCTAAGCTAACCAGATCAAACAGTTCTCTTGAAACTGATATGGCAGTGAGAACTTAGTATAGTGGCAGTGAAAACTTGAACTGGATATTTAGTGATGTAACTACGAGAACTTCGCGAAATTACGGTAAAAATTTAAATTACATTACTTATGTGACAGTGAGAACTTGGTGAAGTGACGGTGGAAAGTTAAATTAGATCAGTGACGAAATTGCGAGAACTTAGTGATGTGCCGGTGAAGAGTTAAAATAGATAATTAGTAATGTGACAGTAAGAACATAGTAAAGCAACGGTAGAAATTGGAATTAGATCATTAGCTATGAGATACTGAGAACATAGTAAAGCAACGGTAGAAATTGGAATTAGATCATTAGGTATGAGATACTGAGAACATAGTAAAGTGACGCTGGAAATTGGAATTAGATCATTAGCTATCAGATACTGAGAACATAGTAAAGTGACGGTGGAAATTGGAATTAGATCATTAGCTATGAGATACTGGGAACATAGTAAAGTGACGGTGGAAATTGGAAATAGATCATTAGCTATGAGATACTGGGAACATAGTAAAGTGACGGTGGAAATTGGAAATAGATCATTAGCTATCAGATACTGAGAACATAGTAAAGTGACGGTGGAAATTGGAATTAGATCATTAGCTATGACATACTGAGAACATAGTAAAGTGACGGTGGAAATTGGAATTAGATCATTAGCTATGAGTAACTGGGAACATAGTAAAGTGACGGTGGAAATTGGAAATAGATCATTAGCTATCAGATACTGAGAACATAGTAAAGTGACGGTGGAAATTGGAATTAGATCATTAGCTATGAGATACTGGGAACATAGTAAAGTGACGGTGGAAATTGGAAATAGATCATTAGCTATCAGATACTGAGAACATAGTAAGGTGACGGTGGAAATTGGAATTAGATCATTAGCTATCAGATACAGAGAACATAGTAAAGTGACGGTGGAAATTGGAATTAGATCATTACTATGAGATACTGGGAACATAGTAAAGTGACGGTGGAAATTGGAAATAGATCATTAGCTATCAGATACTGAGAACATAGTAAAGTGACGGTGGAAATTGGAATTAGATCATTAGCTATCAGATACTGAGAACATAGTAAAGTGACGGTGGACATTGGAATTAGATCATTAGCTATCAGATACTGAGAACACAGTAAAGTGACGGTGGAAATTGGAATTAGATCATTAGCTATCAGATACTGAGAACATAGTAAAGTGACGGTGGAAATTGGAATTAGATCATTAGCTATCAGATACTGGGAACATAGTAAAGTGACGGTGGATTTGGAATTAGATCATTAGCTATGAGATACCGGGAACATAGTAAAGTGACGGTGGAAATTGGAATTAGATCATTAGCTATCAGCTACTGAGAACATAGTAAAGTGACGGTGGAAATTGGAATTAGATCATTAGCTATGAGATACTGAGAACATAGTAAAGTGACGGTGGAAATTGGAATTAGATCATTAGCTATGAGATACTGGGAACATAGTAAAGTGACGGTAGCAATTGGAATTATATCATTAGCTATGAGATACTGAGAACATAGTAAAGTGACGGTAGCAATTGGAATTATATCATTAGCTATGAGATACTGGGAACATAGTAAAGTGACGGTGGAAATTGGAATTAGATCATTAGCTATGAGATACTGGGAACATAGTAAAGTGACGGTAGCAATTGGAATTATATCCTTAGCTATGAGATACTGGGAACATAGCAAAGTGACGGTAGCAATTGGAATTGGATCATTAGCTATGAGATACTGAGAACATAGTAAAGTGACGGTAGCAATTGGAATTATATCATTAGCTATGAGATACTGAGAACATACTAAAGTGACGGTGGAAATTGGAATTAGATCATTAGCTATGAGATACTGAGAACATAGTAAAGTGACGGTAGCAATTGGAATTAGATCATTAGCTATGAGATACTGAGAACATAGTAAAGTGGCGGTAGCAATTGGAATTATATCATTAGCTATGAGATACTGAGAACATAGTAAAGTGACGGTGGAAATTGGAATTAGATCATTAGCTATGAGATACTGAGAACATAGTAAAGTGACGGTAGCAATTGGAATTAGATCACTAGCTATGAGATACTGAGAACATAGTAAAGTGACGGCGGAAATTGGAATTAGATCATTAGCTATCAGATACTGAGAACATAGTAAAGTGACGGTGGAAATTGGAATTAGATCATCAGCTATCAGATACTAAGAACATAGTAAAGTGACGGTGGAAATTGGAATTAGATCATTAGCTATGAGATACTGGGAACATAGTAAAGTGACAGTAGCAATTGGAATTATATCATTAGCTATGAGATACTGAGAACATAGTAAAGTGACGGTAGCAATTGGAATTATATCATTAGCTATGAGATACTGGGAACATAGTAAAGTGACGGTGGAAATTGGAATTAGATCATTAGCTATGAGATACTGGGAACATAGTAAAATGACGGTAGCAATTGGAATTATATCCTTAGCTATGACATACTGGGAACATAGTAAAGTGACGGTAGCAATTGGAATTAATTCAATAGCTATGAGATACTGAGAACATAGTAAAGTGACGGTAGCAATTGGAATTATATCACTAGCTATGAGATACTGAGAACATAGTAAAGTGACGGTGGAAATTGGAATTAGATCATTAGCTATGAGATACTGGGAACATAGTAAAGTGACGGTGGAAATTGGAAATAGATCATTAGCTATCAGATACTGAGAACATAGTAAAGTGACGGTGGAAATTGGAATTAGATCATTAGCTATCAGATACTGAGAACATAGTAAAGTGACGGCGGACATTGGAATTAGATCATTAGCTATGAGATACTGGGAACATAGTAAAGTGACGGTGGAAATTGGAATTAGATCATTAGCCATCAGATACTGAGAACATAGTAAAGTGACGGTGGAAATTGGAATTAGATCATTAGCTATCAGATACTGAGAACATAGTAAAGTGACGGTGGAAATTGGAATTAGATCATTAGCTATGAGATACTGGGAACATAGTAAAGTGACGGTGGAAATTGGAATTAGATCATTAGCTATCAGATACTGAGAACATAGTAAAGTGACGGTGGAAATTGGAATTAGATCATTAGCTATGAGATACTGGGAACATAGTAAAGTGACGGTGGAAATTGGAATTAGATCATTAGCTATGAGATACTGGGAACATAGTAAAGTGACGGTGGAAATTGGAATTAGATCATTAGCTATCAGCTACTGAGCACATAGTAAAGTGACGGTAGCAATTGGAATTAGATCATTAGGTATGTGATAGTGAGAACATAGTAAAGTGACGGTAGCAATTGCAATTAGATCATTAGCTATGAGATACTGAGAACATGTAATGTGACGGTAGCAATTGGAATTAGATCATTAGGTATGTGACAATGAGAATATAGTAAAGTGACTTTAGCAATTGGAATTAGATCATTAGGTGTGTGATAGTGAGAACATAGTAAAGTGACTTTAGCAATTGGAATTAGATCATTAGGTATGTGACAATGAGGACATAGTAAAGTGACGCAGGCAATTGGAATTATATCATTATGTATGTGATAGTGAGAACATAGTAAAGTGACGGTAGCAATTGGAATTAGATCATTAGGTATGTGATAGTGAGAACATAGTAAAGTGACTTTAGCAATTGGTATTAGATCATTAGGTATGTGATAGTGAGAACATAGTAAAGTGACTTTACCAATTGGAATTAGATCATTAGCTATGAGATACTGAGAACATGTAATGTGACGGTAGCAAATGGAATTAGATCATTAGGTATGTGACAATGAGAATATAGTAAAGTGACTTTAGCAATTGGAATTAGATCATTAGGTGTGTGATAGTGAGAACATAGTAAAGTGTTTTTAGCAATTGGTATTAGATCATTAGGTATGTGATAGTGAGAACATAGTAAAGTGACTTTAGCAATTGGTATTAGATCATTACGTATGTGATAGTGAGAACATAGTAAAGTGACTTTAGCAATTGGTATTAGATCATTAGGTGTGTGATAGTGAGAACATAGTAAAGTGACTTTAGCAATTGGAATTAGATCATTAGGTGTGTGATAGTGAGAACATAGTAAAGTAACTTTAGAAATTGGTATTAGATCATTAGGTGTGTGATAGTGAGAACATAGTAAAGTGACTTTAGCAATTGGAATTAGATCATTAGGTATGTGATAGTGAGAACATAGTAAAGTGACTTTAGCAATTGGTATTAGATCATTAGGTATGTGATAGTGAGAACATAGTAAAGTGACTTTACCAATTGGAATTAGATCATTAGCTATGAGATACTGAGAACATGTAATGTGACGGTAGCAATTGGAATTAGATCATTAGGTATGTGACAATGAGAATATAGTAAAGTGACTTTAGCAATTGGAATTAGATCATTAGGTGTGTGATAGTGAGAACATAGTAAAGTGACTTTAGCAACTGGAATTAGATCATTAGGTATGTGACAATGAGGACATAGTAAAGTGACGCTGGCAATTGGAATTATATCATTATGTATGTGATAGTGAGAACATAGTAAAGTAACGGTAGCAATTGGAATTAGATCATTAGGTATGTGATAGTGAGAACATAGTAAAGTGACTTTAGCAATTGGTATTAGATCATTAGGTATGTGATTGTGAGGACATAGCAAAGTGACTTTAGCAATTGGAATTAGATCATTAGGTATGTGATAGTGAGGACATAGTAAAGTGACTTTAGCAATTGGTATTAGATCATTAGGTATGTGATAGTGAGAACATAGCAAAGTGACTTTAGCAATTGGAATTAGATCATTAGGTATGTGATAGTGAGGACATATTAAAGTGACGGTAGCAATTGGAATCAGATCATTAGGTATGTGACAGTGAGAACATAGTAAAGTGACTTTAGCAATTGGAATTAGATCATTAGGTATGTGACAATGAGAATATAGTAAAGAGACGGTAGCAATTGGAATTAGATCATTAGGTATGTGACAATGAGAATATAGTAAAGTGACGGTAGCAATTGGAATTAGATCATTAGGTATGTGACAGTGAGAATATAGTAAAGTGACGGTGGCAATTGGAATTAGATCATTAGGCATGTGACAATGAGAATATAGTAAAGTGACGGTGGCAATTGGAATTAGATCATTAGGGATGTGACAATGAGAATATAGTAAAGTGACGGTGGCAATTGGAATTAGATCATTAGGCATGTGACAATGAGAATATAGTAAAGTGACGGTAGCAATTCGAATTAGATCATTATGTATGTGACAATGCGAATATAGTAAAGTGAGGGTAGCAATTGCAATTAGATCATTAGGTATGTGACAATGAGAATATAGGAAAGTTACGGTGGCAATTGGAATTAGATCATTAGGTATGTGACAATGAGAATATAGTAAAGTGACGGTGGCAATTGGAATTAGATCATTAGGTATGTGACAATGAGTATATAGTAAAGTGACGGTGGCAATTGGAATTAGATCATTAGCCATGTGACAATGAGAATATAGTAAAGTGACGGTAGCAATTGGAATTAGATCATTAGGTATGTGACAATGTGAACATAGTAAAGTGACGGTGGCAATTGGAATTAGATCATTAGGTATGTGACAATGAGAACATAGTAAAGTGACGGTGGCAATTGGAATTATATCATTAGCTATGAGATACTGAGAACATAGTAAAGTGACGGTGGAAATTGGAATTAGATCATTAGCTATGAGATACTGAGAACATAGTAAAGTGACGGTAGCAATTGGAATTAGATCATTAGCTATGAGATACTGAGAACATAGTAAAGTGACGGTGGAAATTGGAATTAGATCATCAGCTATCAGATACTGAGAACATAGTAAAGTGACGGTGGAAATTGGAATTAGATCATTAGCTGTGAGATACTGGGAACATAGTAAAGTGACGGTAGCAATTGGAATTACATTATTAGCTATGAGATACTGAGAACATAGTAAAGTGACGGTAGCAATTGGAATTATATCATTAGCTATGAGATACTGGGAACATAGTAAAGTGACGGTAGCAATTGGAATTATATCCTTAGCTATGAGATACTGGGAACATAGCAAAGTGACGGTAGCAATTGGAATTGGATCATTAGCTATGAGATACTGAGAACATAGTAAAGTGACGGTAGCAATTGGAATTATATCATTAGCTATGAGATACTGAGAACATACTAAAGTGACGGTGGAAATTGGAATTAGATCATTAGCTATGAGATACTGAGAACATAGTAAAGTGACGGTAGCAATTGGAATTAGATCATTAGCTATGAGATACTGAGAACATAGTAAAGTGACGGTAGCAGTTGGAATTATATCATTAGCTATGAGATACTGAGAACATAGTAAAGTGACGGTGGAAATTGGAATTAGATCATTAGCTATGAGATACTGAGAACATAGTAAAGTGACGGTAGCAATTGGAATTAGATCACTAGCTATGAGATACTGAGAACATAGAAAAGTGACGGCGGAAATTGGAATTAGATCATTAGCTATCAGATACTGAGAACATAGTAAAGTGACGGTGGAAATTGGAATTAGATCATCAGCTATCAGATACTAAGAACATAGTAAAGTGACGGTGGAAATTGGAATTAGATCATTAGCTATGAGATACTGGGAACATAGTAAAGTGACAGTAGCAATTGGAATTATATCATTAGCTATGAGATACTGAGAACATAGTAAAGTGACGGTAGCAATTGGAATTATATCATTAGCTATGAGATACTGGGAACATAGTAAAGTGACGGTGGAAATTGGAATTAGATCATTAGCTATGAGATACTGGGAACATAGTAAAATGACGGTAGCAATTGGAATTATATCCTTAGCTATGACATACTGGGAACATAGTAAAGTGACGGTAGCAATTGGAATTAATTCAATAGCTATGAGATACTGAGAACATAGTAAAGTGACGGTAGCAATTGGACTTATATCACTAGCTATGAGATACTGAGAACATAGTAAAGTGACGGTGGAAATTGGAATTAGATCATTAGCTATGAGATACTGGGAACATAGTAAAGTGACGGTGGAAATTGGAAATAGATCATTAGCTATCAGATACTGAGAACATAGTAAAGTGACGGTGGAAATTGGAATTAGATCATTAGCTATCAGATACTGAGAACATAGTAAAGTGACGGTGGACATTGGAATTAGATCATTAGCTATGAGATACTGGGAACATAGTAAAGTGACGGTGGAAATTGGAATTAGATCATTAGCCATCAGATACTGAGAACATAGTAAAGTGACGGTGGAAATTGGAATTAGATCATTAGCTATCAGATACTGAGAACATAGTAAAGTGACGGTGGAAATTGGAATTAGATCATTAGCTATGAGATACTGGGAACATAGTAAAGTGACGGTGGAAATTGGAATTAGATCATTAGCTATCAGATACTGAGAACATAGTAAAGTGACGGTGGAAATTGGAATTAGATCATTAGCTATGAGATACTGGGAACATAGTAAAGTGACGGTGGAAATTGGAATTAGATCATTAGCTATGAGATACTGGGAACATAGTAAAGTGACGGTGGAAATTGGAATTAGATCATTAGCTATCAGCTACTGAGCACATAGTAAAGTGACGGTAGCAATTGGAATTAGATCATTAGGTATGTGATAGTGAGAACATAGTAAAGTGACGGTAGCAATTGCAATTAGATCATTAGCTATGAGATACTGAGAACATGTAATGTGACGGTAGCAATTGGAATTAGATCATTAGGTATGTGACAATGAGAATATAGTAAAGTGACTTTAGCAATTGGAATTAGATCATTAGGTGTGTGATAGTGAGAACATAGTAAAGTGACTTTAGCAATTGGAATTAGATCATTAGGTATGTGACAATGAGGACATAGTAAAGTGACGCAGGCAATTGGAATTATATCATTATGTATGTGATAGTGAGAACATAGTAAAGTGACGGTAGCAATTGGAATTAGATCATTAGGTATGTGATAGTGAGAACATAGTAAAGTGACTTTAGCAATTGGTATTAGATCATTAGGTATGTGATAGTGAGAACATAGTAAAGTGACTTTACCAATTGGAATTAGATCATTAGCTATGAGATACTGAGAACATGTAATGTGACGGTAGCAAATGGAATTAGATCATTAGGTATGTGACAATGAGAATATAGTAAAGTGACTTTAGCAATTGGAATTAGATCATTAGGTGTGTGATAGTGAGAACATAGTAAAGTGTTTTTAGCAATTGGTATTAGATCATTAGGTATGTGATAGTGAGAACATAGTAAAGTGACTTTAGCAATTGGTATTAGATCATTAGGTATGTGATAGTGAGAACATAGTAAAGTGACTTTAGCAATTGGTATTAGATCATTAGGTGTGTGATAGTGAGAACATAGTAAAGTGACTTTAGCAATTGGAATTAGATCATTAGGTGTGTGATAGTGAGAACATAGTAAAGTAACTTTAGAAATTGGTATTAGATCATTAGGTGTGTGATAGTGAGAACATAGTAAAGTGACTTTAGCAATTGGAATTAGATCATTAGGTATGTGATAGTGAGAACATAGTAAAGTGACTTTAGCAATTGGTATTAGATCATTAGGTATGTGATAGTGAGAACATAGTAAAGTGACTTTACCAATTGGAATTAGATCATTAGCTATGAGATACTGAGAACATGTAATGTGACGGTAGCAATTGGAATTAGATCATTAGGTATGTGACAATGAGAATATAGTAAAGTGACTTTAGCAATTGGAATTAGATCATTAGGTGTGTGATAGTGAGAACATAGTAAAGTGACTTTAGCAACTGGAATTAGATCATTAGGTATGTGACAATGAGGACATAGTAAAGTGACGCTGGCAATTGGAATTATATCATTATGTATGTGATAGTGAGAACATAGTAAAGTAACGGTAGCAATTGGAATTAGATCATTAGGTATGTGATAGTGAGAACATAGTAAAGTGACTTTAGCAATTGGTATTAGATCATTAGGTATGTGATTGTGAGGACATAGCAAAGTGACTTTAGCAATTGGAATTAGATCATTAGGTATGTGATAGTGAGGACATAGTAAAGTGACTTTAGCAATTGGTATTAGATCATTAGGTATGTGATAGTGAGAACATAGCAAAGTGACTTTAGCAATTGGAATTAGATCATTAGGTATGTGATAGTGAGGACATATTAAAGTGACGGTAGCAATTGGAATTAGATCATTAGGTATGTGACAGTGAGAACATAGTAAAGTGACTTTAGCAATTGGAATTAGATCATTAGGTATATGACAATGAGAATATAGTAAAGTGACGGTAGCAATTGGAATTAGATCATTAGGTATGTGACAATGAGAATATAGTAAAGTGACGGTAGCAATTGGAATTAGATCATTAGGTATGTGACAGTGAGAATATAGTAAAGTGACGGTGGCAATTGGAATTAGATCATTAGGCATGTGACAATGAGAATATAGTAAAGTGACGGTGGCAATTGGAATTAGATCATTAGGGATGTGACAATGAGAATATAGTAAAGTGACGGTGGCAATTGGAATTAGATCATTAGGCATGTGACAATGAGAATATAGTAAAGTGACGGTAGCAATTCGAATTAGATCATTATGTATGTGACAATGCGAATATAGTAAAGTGAGGGTAGCAATTGGAATTAGATCATTAGGTATGTGACAATGAGAATATAGGAAAGTTACGGTGGCAATTGGAATTAGATCATTAGGTATGTGACAATGAGAATATAGTAAAGTGACGGTGGCAATTGGAATTAGATCATTAGGTATGTGACAATGAGTATATAGTAAAGTGACGGTGGCAATTGGAATTAGATCATTAGCCATGTGACAATGAGAATATAGTAAAGTGACGGTAGCAATTGGAATTAGATCATTAGGTATGTGACAATGTGAACATAGTAAAGTGACGGTGGCAATTGGAATTAGATCATTAGGTATGTGACAATGAGAACATAGTAAAGTGACGGTGGCAATTGGAATTATATCATTAGCTATGAGATACTGAGAACATAGTAAAGTGACGGTGGAAATTGGAATTAGATCATTAGCTATGAGATACTGAGAACATAGTAAAGTGACGGTAGCAATTGGAATTAGATCATTAGCTATGAGATACTGAGAACATAGTAAAGTGACGGTGGAAATTGGAATTAGATCATCAGCTATCAGATACTGAGAACATAGTAAAGTGACGGTGGAAATTGGAATTAGATCATTAGCTGTGAGATACTGGGAACATAGTAAAGTGACGGTAGCAATTGGAATTACATTATTAGCTATGAGATACTGAGAACATAGTAAAGTGACGGTAGCAATTGGAATTATATCATTAGCTATGAGATACTGAGAACATAGGAAAGTGACGGTAGCAATTGGAATTATATCATTAGCTATGAGATACTGGGAACATAGTGAAGTGACGGTGGAAATTGGAATTAGATCAATAGCTATGAGATACTGGGAACATAGTAAAGTGATGGTAGCAATTGGAATTATATCATTAGCTATTAGATACTGAGAACATAGTAAAGTGACGGTAGCAACTGGAATTATATCATTAGCTATGAGATACTGGGACATAGTAAAGTGACGTTGGAAATTGGAATTAGATCATTAGTTATGAGATACTGGGAACATAGTAAAGTGACGGTCGCAATTGGAATTATATCATTAGCTATGAGATACTGAGAACATAGTAAAGTGACGGTAGCAATTGGAATTAGATCATTAGCTAGGAGATACTGAGAACATAGTAAAGTGACGGTAGCAATTGGAATTATATCATTAGCTATGAGATACTGAGAATATAGTAAAGTGACGGTAGCAATTGGAATTATATCATTTGCTATGAGATACTGGGAACATAGTAAAGTGACGGTGGAAATTGGAATTAGATCATTAGCTATGAGATACTGAGAACTTAGTAAAGTGACGGTAGCAATTGGAATTATATCATTTGCTATGAGATACTGGGAACATAGTAAAGTGACGGTAGCAATTGGAATTATATCATTAGCTATGTGATACTGGGAACATAGTAAAGTGACGGTAGCAATTGGAATTATATCATTAGCTATGAGATACTGAGAACATAGTAAAGTGACGGTAGCAATTGGAATTATATCATTAGCTATGAGATACTGGGAACATAGTAAAGTGACGGTAGCAATTGGAATTAGATCATTAGCTATGAGATACTGAGGAAATAGTAAACTGACGGTGGAAATTGGAATTAGATCATTAGCTATGAGATACTGAGAACATAGTAAAGTGACGGTAGCAATTGGAATTATATCATTAGCTATGAGATACTGAGAACATAGTAAAGTGACGGTAGCAATTGGAATTATATCATTAGCTATGAGATACTGGGAACATAGTAAAGTGACGGTAGCAATTGGAATTAGATCATTAGCTATGAGATACTGAGGAAATAGTAAACTGACGGTGGAAATTGGAATTAGATCATTAGCTATGAGATACTGAGAACATAGTAAAGTGACGGTGGAAATTGAAATTAGATCATTAGCTATGAGATACTGAGAACATAGTAAAGTGACGGTAGCAATTGGAATTAGATCATTAGCTAGGAGATACTGAGAACATAGTAAAGTGACGGTAGCAATTGGAATTATATCATTAGCTATGAGATACTGAGAATATAGTAAAGTGACGGTAGCAATTGGAATTATATCATTTGCTATGAGATACTGGGAACATAGTAAAGTGACGGTGGAAATTGGAATTAGATCATTAGCTATGAGATACTGAGAATATGGTAAAGTGACGGTAGCAATTGGAATTATATCATTTGCTATGAGATACTGGGAACATAGTAAAGTGACGGTAGCAATT
This sequence comes from Tenodera sinensis, assembly GCA_030765045.1. NCBI lineage: Eukaryota > Metazoa > Arthropoda > Insecta > Mantodea > Mantidae > Tenodera > Tenodera sinensis. The sequence continues at coordinate 353,926 of JAUKNM010000103.1, forward strand.
GGAATTATATCATTAGCTATGTGATACTGGGAACATAGTAAAGTGACGGTAGCAATTGGAATTATATCATTAGCTATGAGATACTGAGAACATAGTAAAGTGACGGTAGCAATTGGAATTATATCATTAGCTATGAGATACTGGGAACATAGTAAAGTGACGGTAGCAATTGGAATTAGATCATTAGCTATGAGATACTGAGGAAATAGTAAACTGACGGTGGAAATTGGAATTAGATCATTAGCTATGAGATACTGAGAACATAGTAAAGTGACGGTGGAAATTGAAATTAGATCATTAGCTATGAAATACTGAGAACATAGTAAAGGGACGGTGGAAATTGGAATTAGATCATTAGCTATGAAATACTGGGAACATAGTAAAGTAACGGTGGAAATTGGAAATAGATCATTATGTATGTGATAGTGAGAATATAGTAAAGTGACGGTGGCAATTGGAATTAGATCATTAGGTATGTGAACATGAGAATATAGTAAAGTGACGGTGGCAATTCGAATTAGATCATTAGGTATGTGACAATGTGAACATAGTAAAGTGACTTTAGCAATTGGAATTAGATCATTAGGTATGTGACAATGAGAATATAGTAAAGTGACTTTAGCAATTGGAATTAGATCATTAGGTATGTGATAGTGAGAACATAGTAAAGTGACTTTAATAATTGGAATTAGATCATTAGGTATGTGACAATGAGAATATAGTAAAGTGACTTTAGCAATTGGAATTAGATCATTAGGTATGTGATAGTGAGAACATAGTAAAGTGACGGTAGCAATTGGAACTAGATCATTAGCGATGTGATAGTGAGAACATAGTAAAGTGACGGTAGCAATTGCAACTAGATCATTAGGTATGTGATAGTGAGAACATAGTAAAGTGACTTTAGCAATTGGAATTAGATCATTAGGTATTTGACATTGAGGATATAGTAAAGTGACGGTGGAAATTGGAATTAGATCATTAGGGATGTGACATTGAGAACATAGTAAAGTGACGGTAGCAATTGGAATTAGATCATTAGGGATGTGACATTGAGAACATAGTACAGTGACGGTGGAAGTTGGAATTAGATCATTAGGGATGTGACATTGAGAACATAGTAAAGTGACGGTAGCAATTGGAATTAGATCATTAGGGATGTGACAATGAGAACATATTAAAGTGACGTTAGAAATTGGAATTAGATCATTAGCTATGAGATACTGAGAACATATAAAGTGACGGTAGCAATTGGATTTAGATCATTAGGTATGTGATAGTGAGAACATAGTAAAGTGACGGTAGCAATTGGAATTAGATCATTAGCTATGAGATACTGAGAACATGTAATGTGACGGTAGCAATTGGAATTAGATCATTAGGTATGTGACAATGAGAATATAGTAAAGTGACGGTGGCAATCGCAATTAGATCATTGGGTATGTGATAGTGAGAACATAGTAAAGTGACTTTAGAAATTGGAATTAGATCATTAGGTGTGTGATAGTGAGAACATAGTAAAGTGACTTTAGCAATTGGAATTAGATCATTAGGAATGTGACAATGAGAACATAGTAAAGTGACGCTGGCAATTGGAATTATATCATTATGTATGTGATAGGGAGAACATAGTAAAGTGACGGTAGCAATTGGAATTAGATCATTAGGTATGTGATAGTGAGAACATAGTAAAGTGACTTTAGCAATTGGTATTAGATCATTAGGTATGTGATAGGGAGGACATATTAAAGTGACGGTAGCAATTGGAATTAGATCATTAGGTATGTGACCATGAGAACATAGTAAAGTGACTTTAGCAATTGGAATTAGATCATTAGGTATGTGATAGTGAGAACATAGTAAAGTGACTTTAGCAATTGGAATTAGATCATTAGGTATTTGATAGTGAGAACATAGCAAAGTGACTTTAGCAATTGGAATTAGATCATTAGGTATGTGATAGTGAGGACATATTAAAGTGACGGTACCAATTGGAATTACATCATTAGGTATGTGATAGTGAGGACATATTAAAGTGACGGTACCAATTGGAATTACATCATTAGGTATGTGACAATGACAACATAGTGAAGTGACTTTAGCAATTGGAATTAGATCATTAGGTATGTGATAGTGAGAACATAGTAAAGTGACTTTAGCAATTGGAATTAGATCATTAAGTATGTGAGAGTGAGAACATAGTAAAGTGACTTTAGCAATTGGAATTAGATCATTAGGTATGTGATAGTGAGAACATAGTAAAGTGACTTTACCAATTGGAATTAGATCATTAGGTCTGTGATACTGAGAACATAGTAAAGTGACTTTAGCAATTGGAATTAGATCATTAGGTATGTGATACTGAGAACATAGTAAAGTGACTTTAGCAACTGGAATTAGATCATTAGGTATGCGATAGTGAGAACATAGTAAAGTGACGGTAGCAATTGGAATTAGATCATTAGGTATGTGACAATGAGAACATAGTAAAGTGACGGTGGCAGTTGGAATTAGATCATTAGGTATGTGACAATGAGAATATAGTAAAGTGACGGTGGCTATTGGAATTAGATCATTACGTATGTGACAATGAGAACATAGTAAAGTGACGGTGGCAATTGGAATTAGATCATTAGGGATGTGACATTGAGAACATAGTAAAGTGACGGTGGCAATTGGAATTAGATCATTAGGCATGTGACAATGAGAATATAGTAAAGTGACGGTGGCAATTGGAATTAGATCATTACGTATGTGACAATGAGAACATAGTAAAGTGACGGTAGCAATCGGAAATAGATCATTAGGTATGTGACAATGAGAATATAGTAAAGTGACGGTAGCAATTGGAATTAGATCATTAGGTATGTGACAATGAGAATATAGTAAAGTGACGGTAGCAATTGGAATTAGATCATTAGGTATGTGACAATGAGAATATAGTAAAGTGACGGTGGCAATTGGAATTAGATCATTAGGTATGTGACAATGAGAATATAGTAAAGTGACGGCGGCAATTGGAATTAGATCATTAGGCATGTGACAATGAGAATATAGTAAAGTGAGGGTAGCAATTGGAATTCGATCATTAGGTATGTGACAATGAGAATATAGTAAAGTGACGGTAGCAATTGGAATTAGATCATTAGGTATGTGACAATGAGAATATAGTAAAGTGACGGCAGCAATTGGAATTAGATCATTACGTATGTGACAATGAGAATATAGTAAATTGATGGTAGCAATTGGAATTAGATCATTAGGTATGTGACAATGACAATATAGTAAAGTGACGGTGGCAGTTGGAATTAGATCATTAGGTATGTGACAATGAGAATATAGTAAAGGGACGGTAGCAATCGGAATTAGATCATTAGGTATGTGACAATGAGAATACAGTAAAGTTGCGGTGGCAATTGGAATTAGATCAATAGGTATGTGACCATGAGGATATAGTAAAAATGACGGTAGCAATTGGAATTAGATCATTAGGTATGTGACAATGAGAATATAGTAAAGTGACGGTGGCAATTGGAATCAGAACATTACGTATGTGACAATGAGAATATAGTAAAGTGACGGTGGCAATTGGAATTAGATCATTAGGTATGTGACAATGAGGACATAGTAAAGTGACGGTAGCAATTGGAATTATATCACTAGCTATGAGATACTGAGAACATAGTAAAATGACGGTAGCAATTGGAATTATATCATTAGCTATGAGATACTGGGAACATAGTAAAGTGACGGTAGAAATTGGAATTATATCATTAGCTATGAGATACTGGGAACATAGTAAAGTGACGGTAGCAATTGGAATTATATCATTAGCTATGAGATACTGAGAACATAGTAAAGTGACGGTAGCAATTGGAATTAGATCATTAGCTATGAGATACTGAGAACATAGTAAAGTGACGGTAGCAATTGGAATTATATCACTAGCTATGAGATACTGAGAACATAGTAAAATGACGGTAGCAATTGGAATTATATCATTAGCTATGAGATACTGGGAACATAGTCAAGTGACGGTGGATATTGGAATTAGATCATTAGCTATGAGATACTGGGAACATAGTAAAGTGACGGTAGCAATTGGAATTAGATCATTAGCTATGAGATACTGAGGAAATAGTAAACTGACGGTGGAGATTGGAATTATATCATTAGCTATGAGATACGGAGAACATAGTAAAGTGACGGTGGAAATTGAAATTAGATCATTAGCTATGACATACTGAGAACATAGTAAAGTGACGGTGGAAATTGGAATTAGGTCATTAGCTATGACATACTGAGAACATAGTAAAGTGACGGTGGAAATTGGAATTAGGTCATTAGCTATGACATACTGAGAACATAGTAAAGTGACGGTGGAAATTGGAATTAGGTCATTAGCTATGACATACTGAGAACATAGTAAAGTGACGGTGGAAATTGAAATTAGATCATTAGCTATGACATACTGAGAACATAGTAAAGTGACGGTGGAAATTGAAATTAGGTCATTAGCTATGACATACTGAGAACATAGTAAAGTGACGGTGGAAATTGGAATTAGGTCATTAGCTATGACATACTGAGAACATAGTAAAGTGACGGTGGAAATTGGAATTAGATCATTACGTATGTGACAATGAGAATATAGTAAAGTGACGGTGGCAATTGGAATTAGATCATTAGGTATGTGACATTGAGAATATAGAAAAGTGACGGTAGAAATTGGAATTAGATCATTAGGTATGTGACAATGAGAATATAGTAAAGTGATGGTGGCAATTGGAATTAGATCATTAGGTATGTGACAATGAGAACATAGTAAAGTGACGGTGGAAACTGGAATTAGATCATTAGGTATGTGACATTGAGGATATAGTAAAGTGACGGTGGCAATTGGAATTAGATCATTAGGTATGTGACATTGAGAATATAGAAAAGTGACGGTAGAAATTGGAATTAGATCATTAGGTATGTGACAATGAGAATATAGTAAAGTGATGGTGGCAATTGGAATTAGATCATTAGGTATGTGACAATGAGAACATAGTAAAGTGACGGTGGAAAATGGAATTAGATCATTAGGTATGTGACATTGAGAATATAGTAAAGTGACGGTGGCAATTGGAATTAGATCATAAGGTATGTGACATTGAGAATATAGAAAAGTGACGGTAGAAATTGGAATTAGATCATTAGGTATGTGACAATGAGAATATAGTAAAGTGACGGTAGCAATTGGAATTAGATCATTAGGTATGTGACAATGAGAATATAGTAAAGTGACGGTGGCAATTGGAATTAGATCATTAGGTATGTGACAATGAGAATATAGTAAAGTGACGGTGGCAATTGGAATTAGATCATTAGGCATGTGACAATGAGAATATAGTAAAGTGAGGGTAGCAATTGGAATTCGATCATTAGGTATGTGACAATGAGAATATAGTAAAGTGACGGTAGCAATTGGAATTAGATCATTAGGTATGTGACAATGAGAATATAGTAAAGTGACGGCAGAAATTGGAATTAGATCATTACGTATGTGACAATGAGAATATAGTAAATTGATGGTAGCAATTGGAATTAGATCATTAGGTATGTGACAATGACAATATAGTAAAGTGACGGTGGCAGTTGGAATTAGATCATTAGGTATGTGACAATGAGAAAACAGTAAAGTTGCGGTGGCAATTGGAATTAGATCAATAGGTATGTGACCATGAGGATATAGTAAAAATGACGGTAGCAATTGGAATTAGATCATTAGGTATGTGACAATGAGAATATAGTAAAGTGACGGTGGCAATTGGAATCAGAACATTACGTATGTGACAATGAGAATATAGTAAAGTGACGGTGGCAATTGGAATTAGATCATTAGGTATGTGACAATGAGGACATAGTAAAGTGACGGTAGCAATTGGAATTAGATCAATAGGTATGTGACATTGAGAATATAGTAAAGTGACGGTGGCAACTGGAATTACATCATTAGGTATGTGACATTGAGAATATAGTAAAGTGACGGTGGCAACTGGAATTAGATTATTAGGGATGTGACATTGAGAATATAGTAAAGTGACGGTGGAAATTGGAATTAGATCATTAGGGATGTGACATTGAGAACATAGTAAAGTGACGGTAGCAATTAGAATTAGATCATTAGGGATGTGACATTGAGAACATACTACAGTGACGGTAGCAATTAGAATTAGATCATTAGGGATGTGACAATGAGAACATAGTAAAGTCACGGTGGAAATAAGAATTAGATCATTAGCTAATATATACTGAGAACATAGTAAAGTGACGGTAGCAATTGGAATTAGATCATTAGGTATGTGACACAAAGAATATAGTAAAGTGACGGCGGCAATTGGAATTAGATCATTAGGTATGTGACAATGAGAACATAGTAAAGTGACGGTAGCAATTGGAATTATATAATTAGGTATGTGACAATGAGAACATAGTAAAGTGACGGTGGCAATTGGAATTAGATCATTAGGTATGTGACAATGAGAACATAGTAAAGTGACGGTAGCAGTTGGAATTAGATCATTAGGTATGTGACAATGAGAATATAGTAAAGTGACGGTGGCAATTGGAATTATATCATTAGCTATGAGATACTGAGAACATAGTAAAGTGACGGTGGAAATTGGAATTAGATCATTAGCTATGAGATACTGAGAACATAGTAAAGTGACGGTAGCAATTGCAATTAGATCATTAGCTATGAGATACTGAAAACATAGTAAAGTGACGGTGGAATTTGGAATTAGATCACCAGCTATCAGATACTGAGAACATAGTAAAGTGACGGTGGAAATTGGAATTAGATCATTAGCTGTGAGATACTGGGAACATAGTAATGTGACGGTAGCAATTGGAATTAGATCATTAGCTATGAGATACTGAGAACATAGTAAAGTGACGGTAGCAATTGGAATTAGATCATTAGGTATGTGACAATGAGAATATAGTAAAGTGACGGTGGCAATTGGAATTATATCATTAGCTATGAGATACTGGGAACATAGTCAAGTGACGGTGGAAATTGGACTTAGATCATTAGCTATGAGATACTGGGAACATAGTAAAGTGATGGTAGCAATTGGAATTATATCATTAGCAATGAGATACTGAGAACATAGTAAAGTGATGGTAGCAATTGGAATTATATCATTTGCTATGAGATACTGCGAACATAGTAAAGTGACGGTGGAAATTGGAATTAGATCATTAGCTATGAGATACTGGGAACATAGTAAAGTGACGGTAGAAATTGGAATTATATCATTAGCTATGAGATACTGGGAACATAGTAAAGTGACGGTAGCAATTGGAATTATATCATTAGCTATGAGATACTGAGAACATAGTAAAGTGACGGTAGCAATTGGAATTAGATGATTAGCTATGAGATACTGAGAACATAGTAAAGTGACGGTAGCAATTGGAATTATATCACTAGCTATGAGATACTGAGAACATAGTAAAATGACGGTAGCAATTGGAATTATATCATTAGCTATGAGATACTGGGAACATAGTCAAGTGACGGTGGATATTGGAATTAGATCATTAGCTATGAGATACTGGGAACATAGTAAAGTGACGGTAGCAATTGGAATTAGATCATTAGCTATGAGATACTGAGGAAATAGTAAACTGACGGTGGAGATTGGAATTATATCATTAGCTATGAGATACGGAGAACATAGTAAAGTGACGGTGGAAATTGAAATTAGATCATTAGCTATGACATACTGAGAACATAGTAAAGTGACGGTGGAAGTTGGAATTAGGTCATTAGCTATGAGATACTGGGAACATAGTAAAGTGACGGTGGAAATTGGAATTAGATCATTACGTATGTGACAATGAGAATATAGTAAAGTGACGGTGGCAATTGGAATTAGATCATTAGGTATGTGACATTGAGAATATAGAAAAGTGACGGTAGAAATTGGAATTAGATCATTAGGTATGTGACAATGAGAATATAGTAAAGTGATGGTGGCAATTGGAATTAGATCATTAGGTATGTGACAATGAGAACATAGTAAAGTGACGGTGGAAACTGGAATTAGATCATTAGGTATGTGACATTGAGGATATAGTAAAGTGACGGTGGCAATTGGAATTAGATCATTAGGTATGTGACATTGAGAATATAGAAAAGTGACGGTAGAAATTGGAATTAGATCATTAGGTATGTGACAATGAGAATATAGTAAAGTGATGGTGGCAATTGGAATTAGATCATTAGGTATGTGACAATGAGAACATAGTAAAGTGACGGTGGGAAATGGAATTAGATCATTAGGTATGTGACATTGAGAATATAGTAAAGTGGCGGTGGCAATTGGAATTAGATCATAAGGTATGTGACATTGAGAATATAGAAAAGTGACGGTAGAAATTGGAATTAGCTCATTAGGTATGTGACCTTGAGAATATAGTAAATTGACGGTGGAAATTGGAATTAGATCATTAGGTACGTGACATTGAGAATATAGTAAAGTGACGGTGGAAATTGGAATTAAATCATTAGGTATGTGATAGTGAGAATATAGTAAAGTGACGGTGGAAGTTGGAATTAGATCATTAGGTATGTGATAGTGAGAACATAGTAAAGTGACGGTGGAAGTTGGAATTAGATCATTAGGTATGTGACATTGACAATATAGTAAAGAGACGGTGGAAATTGGAATTAGATCATTAGGTATGTGATAGTGAGAACATAGTAAAGTGACGGTGGAAGTTGGAAAAAGATCATTAGGTATGTGACATTGACAATATAGTAAAGTGACGGTGGAAATTGGAATTAGATCATTAGGTATGTGACATTGACAATATACTAAAGTGACGGTGGAAATTGGAATTAGATCATTAGGTATGTGACATTGACAATATAGTAAAGTGACGGTGGAAGTTGGAATTAGATCATTAGGTATGTGACATTGACAATATAGTAAAGTGACGGTGGAAATTGGAATTAGATCATTAGGTATGTGACATTGAGAATATAGTAAAGTGACGGTGGCAACTGGAATTACATTATTAGGTATGTGACATTGAGAATATAGTAAAGTGACGGTGGCAACTGGAATTAGATTATTAGGGATGTGACATTGAGAATATAGTAAAGTGACGGTGGAAATTGGAATTAGATCATTAGGGATGTGACATTGAGAACATAGTAGAGTGACGGTAGCAATTAGAATTAGATCATTAGGGATGTGACATTGAGAACATACTACAGTGACGGTAGCAATTAGAATTAGATCATTAGGGATGTGACAATGAGAACATAGTAAAGTCACGGTGGAAATAAGAATTAGATCATTAGCTAATATATACTGAGAACATAGTAAAGTGACGGTAGCAATTGGAATTAGATCATTAGGTATGTGACACCAAGAATATAGTAAAGTGACGGCGGCAATTGGAATTAGATCATTAGGTATGTGACAATGAGAATATAGTAAAGTGACGGTGGCAATTGGAATTATATCATTAGCTATGAGATACTGAGAACATAGTAAAGTGACGGTGGAAATTGGAATTAGATCATTAGCTATGAGATACTGAGAACATAGTAAAGTGACGGTAGCAATTGGAATTAGATCATTAGCTATGAGATACTGAAAACATAGTAAAGTGACGGTGGAATTTGGAACTAGATCACCAGCTATCAGATACTGAGAACATAGTAAAGTGACGGTGGAAATTGGAATTAGATCATTAGCTGTGAGATACTGGGAACATAGTAATGTGACGGTAGCAATTGGAATTAGATCATTAGCTATGAGATACTGAGAACATAGTAAAGTGACGGTAGCAATTGGAATTATATCACTAGCTATGAGATACTGAGAACATAGTAATATGACGGTAGCAATTGGAATTATATCATTAGCTATGAGATACTGGGAACATAGTCAAGTGACGGTGGAAATTGGACTTAGATCATTAGCTATGAGATACTGGGAACATAGTAAAGTGATGGTAGCAATTGGAATTATATCATTAGCTATGAGATACTGAGAACATAGTAAAGTGACGGTAGCAATTGGAATTATATCATTAGCAATGAGATACTGAGAACATAGTAAAGTGATGGTAGCAATTGGAATTATATCATTTGCTATGAGATACTGCGAACATAGTAAAGTGACGGTGGAAATTGGAATTAGATCATTAGCTATGAGATACTGGGAACATAGTAAAGTGACGGTAGAAATTGGAATTATATCATTAGCTATGAGATACTGGGAACATAGTAAAGTGACGGTAGCAATTGGAATTATATCATTAGCTATGAGATACTGAGAACATAGTAAAGTGACGGTAGCAATTGGAATTAGATCATTAGCTATGAGATACTGAGAACATAGTAAAGTGACGGTAGCAATTGGAATTATATCACTAGCTATGAGATACTGAGAACATAGTAAAATGACGGTAGCAATTGGAATTATATCATTAGCTATGAGATACTGGGAACATAGTCAAGTGACGGTGGATATTGGAATTAGATCATTAGCTATGAGATACTGGGAACATAGTAAAGTGACGGTAGCAATTGGAATTAGATCATTAGCTATGAGATACTGAGGAAATAGTAAACTGACGGTGGAGATTGGAATTATATCATTAGCTATGAGATACGGAGAACATAGTAAAGTGACGGTGGAAATTGAAATTAGATCATTAGCTATGACATACTGAGAACATAGTAAAGTGACGGTGGAAATTGGAATTAGGTCATTAGCTATGAGATACTGGGAACATAGTAAAGTGACGGTGGAAACTGGAATTAGATCATTAGGTATGTGACATTGAGGATATAGTAAAGTGACGGTGGCAATTGGAATTAGATCATTAGGTATGTGACATTGAGAATATAGAAAAGTGACGGTAGAAATTGGAATTAGATCATTAGGTATGTGACAATGAGAATATAGTAAAGTGATGGTGGCAATTGGAATTAGATCATTAGGTATGTGACAATGAGAACATAGTAAAGTGACGGTGGAAAATGGAATTAGATCATTAGGTATGTGACATTGAGAATATAGTAAAGTGACGGTGGCAATTGGAATTAGATCATAAGGTATGTGACATTGAGAATATAGAAAAGTGACGGTAGAAATTGGAATTAGCTCATTAGGTATGTGACCTTGAGAATATAGTAAATTGACGGTGGAAATTGGAATTAGATCATTAGGTACGTGACATTGAGAATATAGTAAAGTGACGGTGGAAATTGGAATTAAATCATTAGGTATGTGATAGTGAGAATATAGTAAAGTGACGGTGGAAGTTGGAATTAGATCATTAGGTATGTGATAGTGAGAACATAGTAAAGTGACGGTGGAAGTTGGAATTAGATCATTAGGTATGTGACATTGACAATATAGTAAAGAGACGGTGGAAATTGGAATTAGATCATTAGGTATGTGATAGTGAGAACATAGTAAAGTGACGGTGGAAGTTGGAAAAAGATCATTAGGTATGTGACATTGACAATATAGTAAAGTGACGGTGGAAATTGGAATTAGATCATTAGGTATGTGACACTGACAATATAGTAAAGTGACGGTGGAAATTGGAATTAGATCATTAGGTATGTGACATTGACAATATAGTAAAGTGACGGTGGAAGTTGGAATTAGATCATTAGGTATGTGACATTGACAATATAGTAAAGTGACGGTGGAAATTGGAATTAGATCATTAGGTATGTGACATTGACAATATAGTAAAGTGACGGTGGGAATTGGAATTAGATCATTAGGTATGTGATTGTGAGAACGTAGTAAAGTGACGGTGGAAATTGGAATTAGATCATTAGGTATGTGACATTGACAATATAGTAAAGTGACGGTGGAAATTGGAATTAGATCATTAGGTATGTGATAGTGAGAACATAGTAAAGTGACGGTGGAAGTTGGAATTAGATCATTAGGGATGTGACATTGAGAATATAGTATAGTGACGGTAGCAATTGGAATTAGATCACTAGGGATGTGACATTGAGAATATAGTAAAGTGACGGTGGAAATTGGAATTAGATCATTAGGGATGGGACATTGAGAACATAGTAAAGTGACGGTGGCAATTGCAATTATATCATTAGGTATGTGACAATGACAATATAGAAAAGTGACGATGGCAATTGGAATTAGATCATTAGGGATGTGACATTGAGAAGATAGTAAAGTGCAGGTGGCAATTGGAATTAGATCATTAGGTATGTGACCTTGAGAATATAGTAAAGTGACGGTGGAAATTGGAATTAGATAATTAGGTATGTGACATTGACAATATAGTAAAGTGACGGTGGAAATTGGAATTAGATCATCAGGTATGTGATTGTGAGAACATAGTAAAGTGACGGTGGAAATTGGAATTAGATCATTAGGTATGTGACATTGACAATATAGTAAAGTGACGGTGGAAATTGGAATTAGATCATTAGGTATGTGATAGTGAGAACATAGTAAAGTGACGGTGGAAGTTGGAATTAGATCATTAGGGATGTGACATTGAGAATATAGTATAGTGACGGTAGCAATTGGAATTAGATCATTAGGGATGTGACATTGAGAATATAGTAAAGTGACGGTGGAAATTGGAATTAGATCATTAGAGATGGGACATTGAGAACATAGTAAAGTGACGGTGGCAATTGAAATTATATCATTAGGGATGTGACAGTGAGCACATAGTAAAGTGAAATGACGGTAGGAATTGGAATTAGATCATTAGGTATGTGACAATGAGAATATAGTAAAGTGACGGTAGCAATTGGAATTAGATCATTAGCTATGAGATACTGAGAACATAGTAAAGTGACGGTAGCAATTGGAATTATATAATTAGCTATGAGATACTGAGAACATAGTAAAGTGACGGTAGCAATTGGAATTATATCATTTGCTATGAGATACTGGGAACATAGTAAAGTGACGGTGGAAATTGGAATTAGATCATTAGCTATGTGATACTGGGAACATAGTAAAGTGACGGTAGAAATTGGAATTATATCATTAGCTATGAGATACTGGGAACATAGTAAAGTGACGGTAGCAATTGGAATTATATCATTAGCTATGAGATACTGAGAACATAGTAAAGTGACGGTAGCAATTGGAATTATATCATTAGCTATGAGATACTGGGAACATAGTAAAGTGACGGTAGCAATTGGAATTAGATCATTAGCTATGAGATACTGAGGAAATAGTAAACTGACGGTGGAGATTGGAATTAGATCATTAGCTATGAGATACTGAGAACATAGTAAAGTGACGGTGGAAATTGAAATTAGATCATTAGCTATGACATACTGAGAGCATAGTAAAGTGACGGTGGAAATTGGAATTAGATCATTAGCTATGAGATACTGAGAACATAGTAAAGTGACGGTAGCAATTGGAATTAGATCATTAGCTATGAGATACTGAAAACATAGTAAAGTGACGGTGGAATTTGGAACTAGATCACCAGCTATCAGATACTGAGAACATAGTAAAGTGACGGTGGAAATTGGAATTAGATCATTAGCTGTGAGATACTGGGAACATAGTAATGTGACGGTAGCAATTGGAATTAGATCATTAGCTATGAGATACTGAGAACATAGTAAAGTGACGGTAGCAATTGGAATTATATCACTAGCTATGAGATACTGAGAACATAGTAATATGACGGTAGCAATTGGAATTATATCATTAGCTATGAGATACTGGGAACATAGTCAAGTGACGGTGGAAATTGGACTTAGATCATTAGCTATGAGATACTGGGAACATAGTAAAGTGATGGTAGCAATTGGAATTATATCATTAGCTATGAGATACTGAGAACATAGTAAAGTGACGGTAGCAATTGGAATTATATCATTAGCAATGAGATACTGAGAACATAGTAAAGTGATGGTAGCAATTGGAATTATATCATTTGCTATGAGATACTGCGAACATAGTAAAGTGACGGTGGAAATTGGAATTAGATCATTAGCTATGAGATACTGGGAACATAGTAAAGTGACGGTAGAAATTGGAATTATATCATTAGCTATGAGATACTGGGAACATAGTAAAGTGACGGTAGCAATTGGAATTATATCATTAGCTATGAGATACTGAGAACATAGTAAAGTGACGGTAGCAATTGGAATTAGATCATTAGCTATGAGATACTGAGAACATAGTAAAGTGACGGTAGCAATTGGAATTATATCACTAGCTATGAGATACTGAGAACATAGTAAAATGACGGTAGCAATTGGAATTATATCATTAGCTATGAGATACTGGGAACATAGTCAAGTGACGGTGGATATTGGAATTAGATCATTAGCTATGAGATACTGGGAACATAGTAAAGTGACGGTAGCAATTGGAATTAGATCATTAGCTATGAGATACTGAGGAAATAGTAAACTGACGGTGGAGATTGGAATTATATCATTAGCTATGAGATACGGAGAACATAGTAAAGTGACGGTGGAAATTGAAATTAGATCATTAGCTATGACATACTGAGAACATAGTAAAGTGACGGTGGAAATTGGAATTAGGTCATTAGCTATGAGATACTGGGAACATAGTAAAGTGACGGTGGAAACTGGAATTAGATCATTAGGTATGTGACATTGAGGATATAGTAAAGTGACGGTGGCAATTGGAATTAGATCATTAGGTATGTGACATTGAGAATATAGAAAAGTGACGGTAGAAATTGGAATTAGATCATTAGGTATGTGACAATGAGAATATAGTAAAGTGATGGTGGCAATTGGAATTAGATCATTAGGTATGTGACAATGAGAACATAGTAAAGTGACGGTGGAAAATGGAATTAGATCATTAGGTATGTGACATTGAGAATATAGTAAAGTGACGGTGGCAATTGGAATTAGATCATAAGGTATGTGACATTGAGAATATAGAAAAGTGACGGTAGAAATTGGAATTAGCTCATTAGGTATGTGACCTTGAGAATATAGTAAATTGACGGTGGAAATTGGAATTAGATCATTAGGTACGTGACATTGAGAATATAGTAAAGTGACGGTGGAAATTGGAATTAAATCATTAGGTATGTGATAGTGAGAATATAGTAAAGTGACGGTGGAAGTTGGAATTAGATCATTAGGTATGTGATAGTGAGAACATAGTAAAGTGACGGTGGAAGTTGGAATTAGATCATTAGGTATGTGACATTGACAATATAGTAAAGAGACGGTGGAAATTGGAATTAGATCATTAGGTATGTGATAGTGAGAACATAGTAAAGTGACGGTGGAAGTTGGAAAAAGATCATTAGGTATGTGACATTGACAATATAGTAAAGTGACGGTGGAAATTGGAATTAGATCATTAGGTATGTGACACTGACAATATAGTAAAGTGACGGTGGAAATTGGAATTAGATCATTAGGTATGTGACATTGACAATATAGTAAAGTGACGGTGGAAGTTGGAATTAGATCATTAGGTATGTGACATTGACAATATAGTAAAGTGACGGTGGAAATTGGAATTAGATCATTAGGTATGTGACATTGACAATATAGTAAAGTGACGGTGGGAATTGGAATTAGATCATTAGGTATGTGATTGTGAGAACGTAGTAAAGTGACGGTGGAAATTGGAATTAGATCATTAGGTATGTGACATTGACAATATAGTAAAGTGACGGTGGAAATTGGAATTAGATCATTAGGTATGTGATAGTGAGAACATAGTAAAGTGACGGTGGAAGTTGGAATTAGATCATTAGGGATGTGACATTGAGAATATAGTATAGTGACGGTAGCAATTGGAATTAGATCACTAGGGATGTGACATTGAGAATATAGTAAAGTGACGGTGGAAATTGGAATTAGATCATTAGGGATGGGACATTGAGAACATAGTAAAGTGACGGTGGCAATTGCAATTATATCATTAGGTATGTGACAATGACAATATAGAAAAGTGACGATGGCAATTGGAATTAGATCATTAGGGATGTGACATTGAGAAGATAGTAAAGTGCAGGTGGCAATTGGAATTAGATCATTAGGTATGTGACCTTGAGAATATAGTAAAGTGACGGTGGAAATTGGAATTAGATAATTAGGTATGTGACATTGACAATATAGTAAAGTGACGGTGGAAATTGGAATTAGATCATCAGGTATGTGATTGTGAGAACATAGTAAAGTGACGGTGGAAATTGGAATTAGATCATTAGGTATGTGACATTGACAATATAGTAAAGTGACGGTGGAAATTGGAATTAGATCATTAGGTATGTGATAGTGAGAACATAGTAAAGTGACGGTGGAAGTTGGAATTAGATCATTAGGGATGTGACATTGAGAATATAGTATAGTGACGGTAGCAATTGGAATTAGATCATTAGGGATGTGACATTGAGAATATAGTAAAGTGACGGTGGAAATTGGAATTAGATCATTAGAGATGGGACATTGAGAACATAGTAAAGTGACGGTGGCAATTGAAATTATATCATTAGGGATGTGACAGTGAGCACATAGTAAAGTGAAATGACGGTAGGAATTGGAATTAGATCATTAGGTATGTGACAATGAGAATATAGTAAAGTGACGGTAGCAATTGGAATTAGATCATTAGCTATGAGATACTGAGAACATAGTAAAGTGACGGTAGCAATTGGAATTATATAATTAGCTATGAGATACTGAGAACATAGTAAAGTGACGGTAGCAATTGGAATTATATCATTTGCTATGAGATACTGGGAACATAGTAAAGTGACGGTGGAAATTGGAATTAGATCATTAGCTATGTGATACTGGGAACATAGTAAAGTGACGGTAGAAATTGGAATTATATCATTAGCTATGAGATACTGGGAACATAGTAAAGTGACGGTAGCAATTGGAATTATATCATTAGCTATGAGATACTGAGAACATAGTAAAGTGACGGTAGCAATTGGAATTATATCATTAGCTATGAGATACTGGGAACATAGTAAAGTGACGGTAGCAATTGGAATTAGATCATTAGCTATGAGATACTGAGGAAATAGTAAACTGACGGTGGAGATTGGAATTAGATCATTAGCTATGAGATACTGAGAACATAGTAAAGTGACGGTGGAAATTGAAATTAGATCATTAGCTATGACATACTGAGAGCATAGTAAAGTGACGGTGGAAATTGGAATTAGATCATTAGCTATGAGATACTGGGAACATAGTAAAGTGACGGTGGAAATTGGAATTAGATCATTACGTATGTGACAATGAGAATATAGTAAAGTGACGGTGGCAATTGGAATTAGATTATTAGGTATGTGACAATGAGAACATAGTAAAGTGACGGTGGAAACTGGAATTAGATCATTAGGTATGTGATAGTGAGAACATAGTAAAGTGACTTTAGCAATTGGAATTAGATCATTACGTATTTGTCATTGAGGATATAGTAAAGTGACGGTGCAAATTGGAATTAGATCATTAGGGATGTGACATTGAGAACATAGTAAAATGACGGTAGCAATTGGAATTAGATCATTAGGGATGTGACATTGAGAACATAGTACAGTGACGGTGGAAGTTGGAATTAGATCATTAGGGATGTGACATTGAGAACATAGTAAAGTGACGGTGGCAATTGCAATTAGATCATTGGGTATGTGATAGTGAGAACATAGTAAAGTGACTTTAGAAATTGGAATTAGATCATTAGGTGTGTGATAGTGAGAGCATAGTAAAGTGACTTTAGCAATTGGAATTAGATCATTAGGTATGTGACAATGAGAACATAGTAAAGTGACGCTGGCAATTGGAATTATATCATTATGTATGTGATAGTGAGAACATAGTAAAGTGACGGTAGCAATTGGAATTAGATCATTAGGTATGAGATAGTGAGAACATAGTAAAGTGACTTTAGCAATTGGTATTAGATCATTAGGTATGTGATAGTGAGAACATAGTAAAGTGACCTTACCAATTGGAATTAGATCATTAGGTATGTGATAGTGAGAACATAGTAAAGTGACTTTAGCAATTGGAATTAGATCATTAGGTATGTGATAGTGAGAACATAGCAAAGTGACTTTAGCAATTGGAATTAGATCATTAGGTATGTGATAGTGAGGACATATTAAAGTGACGGTAGCAATTGGAATTAGATGTTTAGCTATGTGACCATGAGAACATAGTAAAGTGACTTTAGCAATTGGAATTAGATCATTAGGTGTGTGATAGTGAGAGCATAGTAAAGTGACTTTAGCAATTGGAATTAGATCATTAGGTATGTGACAATGAGAACATAGTAAAGTGACGCTGGCAATTGGAATGATATCATTATGTATGTGATAGTGAGAACATATTAAAGTGACGGTAGCAATTGGAATTAGATCATTAGGTATGTGATAGTGAGAACATAGTAAAGTGACTTTAGCAATTGGAATTAGATCATTAGGTATGTGATAGTGAGAACATAGTAAAGTGACTTTAGCAATTGGAATTAGATCATTAAGTATGTGAGAGTGAGAACATAGTAAAATGACTTTAGCAATTGGAATTAGATCATTAGGTATGTGATAGTGAGAACATAGTAAAGTGACTTTACCAATTGGAATTAGATCATTAGGTCTGTGATACTGAGAACATAGTAAAGTGACTTTAGCAATTGGAATTAGATCATTAGGTATGTGATACTGAGAACATAGTAAAGTGACTTTAGCAACTGGAATTAGATCATTAGGTATGCGATAGTGAGAACATAGTAAAGTGACGGTAGCAATTGGAATTAGATCATTAGGTATGTGACAATGAGACCACAGTAAAGTGACGGTGGCAGTTGGAATTAGATCATTAGGTATGTGACAATGAGAATATAGTAAAGTGACGGTGGCTATTGGAATTAGATCATTACGTATGTGACAATGAGAACATAGTAAAGTGACGGTGGCAATTGGAATTAGATCATTAGGAATGTGACATTGAGAACATAGTAAAGTGACGGTGGAAATTGGAATTAGATCATTAGGTATGTGATAGTGAGAACATAGTAAAGTGACGGTGGAAGTTGGAATTAGATCATTAGGGATGTGACATTGAGAATATAGTATAGTGACGGTAGCAATTGGAATTAGATCATTAGGGATGTGACATTGAGAATATAGTAAAGTGACGGTGGAAATTGGAATTAGATCATTAGAGATGGGACATTGAGAACATAGTAAAGTGACGGTGGCAATTGAAATTATATCATTAGGGATGTGACAGTGAGCACATAGTAAAGTGAAATGACGGTAGGAATTGGAATTAGATCATTAGGTATGTGACAATGAGAATATAGTAAAGTGACGGTAGCAATTGGAATTAGATCATTAGCTATGAGATACTGAGAACATAGTAAAGTGACGGTAGTAATTGGAATTATATAATTAGCTATGAGATACTGAGAACATAGTAAAGTGACGGTAGCAATTGGAATTATATCATTTGCTATGAGATACTGGGAACATAGTAAAGTGACGGTGGAAATTGGAATTAGATCATTAGCTATGTGATACTGGGAACATAGTAAAGTGACGGTAGAAATTGGAATTATATCATTAGCTATGAGATACTGGGAACATAGTAAAGTGACGGTAGCAATTGGAATTATATCATTAGCTATGAGATACTGAGAACATAGTAAAGTGACGGTAGCAATTGGAATTATATCATTAGCTATGAGACACTGGGAACATAGTAAAGTGACGGTAGCAATTGGAATTAGATCATTAGCTATGAGATACTGAGGAAATAGTAAACTGACGGTGGAGATTGGAATTAGATCATTAGCTATGAGATACTGAGAACATAGTAAAGTGACGGTGGAAATTGGAATTAGATCATTAGAGATGGGACATTGAGAACATAGTAAAGTGACGGTGGCAATTGAAATTATATCATTAGGGATGTGACAGTGAGCACATAGTAAAGTGAAATGACGGTAGGAATTGGAATTAGATCATTAGGTATGTGACAATGAGAATATAGTAAAGTGACGGTAGCAATTGGAATTAGATCATTAGCTATGAGATACTGAGAACATAGTAAAGTGACGGTAGCAATTGGAATTATATAATTAGCTATGAGATACTGAGAACATAGTAAAGTGACGGTAGCAATTGGAATTATATCATTTGCTATGAGATACTGGGAACATAGTAAAGTGACGGTGGAAATTGGAATTAGATCATTAGCTATGTGATACTGGGAACATAGTAAAGTGACGGTAGAAATTGGAATTATATCATTAGCTATGAGATACTGGGAACATAGTAAAGTGACGGTAGCAATTGGAATTATATCATTAGCTATGAGATACTGAGAACATAGTAAAGTGACGGTAGCAATTGGAATTATATCATTAGCTATGAGATACTGGGAACATAGTAAAGTGACGGTAGCAATTGGAATTAGATCATTAGCTATGAGATACTGAGGAAATAGTAAACTGACGGTGGAGATTGGAATTAGATCATTAGCTATGAGATACTGAGAACATAGTAAAGTGACGGTGGAAATTGAAATTAGATCATTAGCTATGACATACTGAGAGCATAGTAAAGTGACGGTGGAAATTGGAATTAGATCATTAGCTATGAGATACTGGGAACATAGTAAAGTGACGGTGGAAATTGGAATTAGATCATTACGTATGTGACAATGAGAATATAGTAAAGTGACGGTGGCAATTGGAATTAGATTATTAGGTATGTGACAATGAGAACATAGTAAAGTGACGGTGGAAACTGGAATTAGATCATTAGGTATGTGATAGTGAGAACATAGTAAAGTGACTTTAGCAATTGGAATTAGATCATTACGTATTTGTCATTGAGGATATAGTAAAGTGACGGTGCAAATTGGAATTAGATCATTAGGGATGTGACATTGAGAACATAGTAAAATGACGGTAGCAATTGGAATTAGATCATTAGGGATGTGACATTGAGAACATAGTACAGTGACGGTGGAAGTTGGAATTAGATCATTAGGGATGTGACATTGAGAACATAGTAAAGTGACGGTGGCAATTGCAATTAGATCATTGGGTATGTGATAGTGAGAACATAGTAAAGTGACTTTAGAAATTGGAATTAGATCATTAGGTGTGTGATAGTGAGAGCATAGTAAAGTGACTTTAGCAATTGGAATTAGATCATTAGGTATGTGACAATGAGAACATAGTAAAGTGACGCTGGCAATTGGAATTATATCATTATGTATGTGATAGTGAGAACATAGTAAAGTGACGGTAGCAATTGGAATTAGATCATTAGGTATGAGATAGTGAGAACATAGTAAAGTGACTTTAGCAATTGGTATTAGATCATTAGGTATGTGATAGTGAGAACATAGTAAAGTGACCTTACCAATTGGAATTAGATCATTAGGTATGTGATAGTGAGAACATAGTAAAGTGACTTTAGCAATTGGAATTAGATCATTAGGTATGTGATAGTGAGAACATAGCAAAGTGACTTTAGCAATTGGAATTAGATCATTAGGTATGTGATAGTGAGGACATATTAAAGTGACGGTAGCAATTGGAATTAGATGTTTAGCTATGTGACCATGAGAACATAGTAAAGTGACTTTAGCAATTGGAATTAGATCATTAGGTGTGTGATAGTGAGAGCATAGTAAAGTGACTTTAGCAATTGGAATTAGATCATTAGGTATGTGACAATGAGAACATAGTAAAGTGACGCTGGCAATTGGAATGATATCATTATGTATGTGATAGTGAGAACATATTAAAGTGACGGTAGCAATTGGAATTAGATCATTAGGTATGTGATAGTGAGAACATAGTAAAGTGACTTTAGCAATTGGAATTAGATCATTAGGTATGTGATAGTGAGAACATAGTAAAGTGACTTTAGCAATTGGAATTAGATCATTAAGTATGTGAGAGTGAGAACATAGTAAAATGACTTTAGCAATTGGAATTAGATCATTAGGTATGTGATAGTGAGAACATAGTAAAGTGACTTTACCAATTGGAATTAGATCATTAGGTCTGTGATACTGAGAACATAGTAAAGTGACTTTAGCAATTGGAATTAGATCATTAGGTATGTGATACTGAGAACATAGTAAAGTGACTTTAGCAACTGGAATTAGATCATTAGGTATGCGATAGTGAGAACATAGTAAAGTGACGGTAGCAATTGGAATTAGATCATTAGGTATGTGACAATGAGACCACAGTAAAGTGACGGTGGCAGTTGGAATTAGATCATTAGGTATGTGACAATGAGAATATAGTAAAGTGACGGTGGCTATTGGAATTAGATCATTACGTATGTGACAATGAGAACATAGTAAAGTGACGGTGGCAATTGGAATTAGATCATTAGGAATGTGACATTGAGAACATAGTAAAGTGACGGTGGAAATTGGAATTAGATCATTAGGTATGTGATAGTGAGAACATAGTAAAGTGACGGTGGAAGTTGGAATTAGATCATTAGGGATGTGACATTGAGAATATAGTATAGTGACGGTAGCAATTGGAATTAGATCATTAGGGATGTGACATTGAGAATATAGTAAAGTGACGGTGGAAATTGGAATTAGATCATTAGAGATGGGACATTGAGAACATAGTAAAGTGACGGTGGCAATTGAAATTATATCATTAGGGATGTGACAGTGAGCACATAGTAAAGTGAAATGACGGTAGGAATTGGAATTAGATCATTAGGTATGTGACAATGAGAATATAGTAAAGTGACGGTAGCAATTGGAATTAGATCATTAGCTATGAGATACTGAGAACATAGTAAAGTGACGGTAGCAATTGGAATTATATAATTAGCTATGAGATACTGAGAACATAGTAAAGTGACGGTAGCAATTGGAATTATATCATTTGCTATGAGATACTGGGAACATAGTAAAGTGACGGTGGAAATTGGAATTAGATCATTAGCTATGTGATACTGGGAACATAGTAAAGTGACGGTAGAAATTGGAATTATATCATTAGCTATGAGATACTGGGAACATAGTAAAGTGACGGTAGCAATTGGAATTATATCATTAGCTATGAGATACTGAGAACATAGTAAAGTGACGGTAGCAATTGGAATTATATCATTAGCTATGAGACACTGGGAACATAGTAAAGTGACGGTAGCAATTGGAATTAGATCATTAGCTATGAGATACTGAGGAAATAGTAAACTGACGGTGGAGATTGGAATTAGATCATTAGCTATGAGATACTGAGAACATAGTAAAGTGACGGTGGAAATTGGAATTAGATCATTAGAGATGGGACATTGAGAACATAGTAAAGTGACGGTGGCAATTGAAATTATATCATTAGGGATGTGACAGTGAGCACATAGTAAAGTGAAATGACGGTAGGAATTGGAATTAGATCATTAGGTATGTGACAATGAGAATATAGTAAAGTGACGGTAGCAATTGGAATTAGATCATTAGCTATGAGATACTGAGAACATAGTAAAGTGACGGTAGCAATTGGAATTATATAATTAGCTATGAGATACTGAGAACATAGTAAAGTGACGGTAGCAATTGGAATTATATCATTTGCTATGAGATACTGGGAACATAGTAAAGTGACGGTGGAAATTGGAATTAGATCATTAGCTATGTGATACTGGGAACATAGTAAAGTGACGGTAGAAATTGGAATTATATCATTAGCTATGAGATACTGGGAACATAGTAAAGTGACGGTAGCAATTGGAATTATATCATTAGCTATGAGATACTGAGAACATAGTAAAGTGACGGTAGCAATTGGAATTATATCATTAGCTATGAGATACTGGGAACATAGTAAAGTGACGGTAGCAATTGGAATTAGATCATTAGCTATGAGATACTGAGGAAATAGTAAACTGACGGTGGAGATTGGAATTAGATCATTAGCTATGAGATACTGAGAACATAGTAAAGTGACGGTGGAAATTGAAATTAGATCATTAGCTATGACATACTGAGAGCATAGTAAAGTGACGGTGGAAATTGGAATTAGATCATTAGCTATGAGATACTGGGAACATAGTAAAGTGACGGTGGAAATTGGAATTAGATCATTACGTATGTGACAATGAGAATATAGTAAAGTGACGGTGGCAATTGGAATTAGATTATTAGGTATGTGACAATGAGAACATAGTAAAGTGACGGTGGAAACTGGAATTAGATCATTAGGTATGTGATAGTGAGAACATAGTAAAGTGACTTTAGCAATTGGAATTAGATCATTACGTATTTGTCATTGAGGATATAGTAAAGTGACGGTGCAAATTGGAATTAGATCATTAGGGATGTGACATTGAGAACATAGTAAAATGACGGTAGCAATTGGAATTAGATCATTAGGGATGTGACATTGAGAACATAGTACAGTGACGGTGGAAGTTGGAATTAGATCATTAGGGATGTGACATTGAGAACATAGTAAAGTGACGGTGGCAATTGCAATTAGATCATTGGGTATGTGATAGTGAGAACATAGTAAAGTGACTTTAGAAATTGGAATTAGATCATTAGGTGTGTGATAGTGAGAGCATAGTAAAGTGACTTTAGCAATTGGAATTAGATCATTAGGTATGTGACAATGAGAACATAGTAAAGTGACGCTGGCAATTGGAATTATATCATTATGTATGTGATAGTGAGAACATAGTAAAGTGACGGTAGCAATTGGAATTAGATCATTAGGTATGAGATAGTGAGAACATAGTAAAGTGACTTTAGCAATTGGTATTAGATCATTAGGTATGTGATAGTGAGAACATAGTAAAGTGACCTTACCAATTGGAATTAGATCATTAGGTATGTGATAGTGAGAACATAGTAAAGTGACTTTAGCAATTGGAATTAGATCATTAGGTATGTGATAGTGAGAACATAGCAAAGTGACTTTAGCAATTGGAATTAGATCATTAGGTATGTGATAGTGAGGACATATTAAAGTGACGGTAGCAATTGGAATTAGATGTTTAGCTATGTGACCATGAGAACATAGTAAAGTGACTTTAGCAATTGGAATTAGATCATTAGGTGTGTGATAGTGAGAGCATAGTAAAGTGACTTTAGCAATTGGAATTAGATCATTAGGTATGTGACAATGAGAACATAGTAAAGTGACGCTGGCAATTGGAATGATATCATTATGTATGTGATAGTGAGAACATATTAAAGTGACGGTAGCAATTGGAATTAGATCATTAGGTATGTGATAGTGAGAACATAGTAAAGTGACTTTAGCAATTGGAATTAGATCATTAGGTATGTGATAGTGAGAACATAGTAAAGTGACTTTAGCAATTGGAATTAGATCATTAAGTATGTGAGAGTGAGAACATAGTAAAATGACTTTAGCAATTGGAATTAGATCATTAGGTATGTGATAGTGAGAACATAGTAAAGTGACTTTACCAATTGGAATTAGATCATTAGGTCTGTGATACTGAGAACATAGTAAAGTGACTTTAGCAATTGGAATTAGATCATTAGGTATGTGATACTGAGAACATAGTAAAGTGACTTTAGCAACTGGAATTAGATCATTAGGTATGCGATAGTGAGAACATAGTAAAGTGACGGTAGCAATTGGAATTAGATCATTAGGTATGTGACAATGAGACCACAGTAAAGTGACGGTGGCAGTTGGAATTAGATCATTAGGTATGTGACAATGAGAATATAGTAAAGTGACGGTGGCTATTGGAATTAGATCATTACGTATGTGACAATGAGAACATAGTAAAGTGACGGTGGCAATTGGAATTAGATCATTAGGAATGTGACATTGAGAACATAGTAAAGTGACGGTGGCAATTAGAATTAGATCATTAGGCATGTGACAATGAGAATATAGTAAAGTGACGGTGGCAATTGGAATTAGATCATTACGTATGTGACAATGAGAACATAGTAAAGTGACGGTAGCAATCGGAAATAGATCATTAGGTATGTGACAATGAGAATATAGTAAAGTGACGGTAGCAATTGGAATTAGATCATTAGGTATGTGACAATGAGAATATAGTAAAGTGACGGTAGCAATTGGAATTAGATCATTAGGTATGTGACAATGAGAATATAGTAAAGTGACGGTGGCAATTGGAATTAGATCATTAGGTATGTGACAATGAGAATATAGTAAAGTGACGGTGGCAATTGGAATTAGATCATTAGGCATGTGACAATGAGAATATAGTAAAGTGACGGTAGCAATTCGAATTAGATCATTAGGTATGTGACAATGCGAATATAGTAAAGTGAGGGTAGCAATTGGAATTCGATCATTAGGTATGTGACAATGAGAATATAGTAAAGTGACGGTAGCAATTGGAATTAGATCATTAGGTATGTGACAATGAGAATATAGTAAAGTGACGGCAGCAATTGGAATTAGATCATTACGTATGTGACAATGAGAATATAGTAAATTGATGGTAGCAATTGGAATTAGATCATTAGGTATGTGACAATGACAATATGGTAAAGTGACGGTGGCAGTTGGAATTAGATCATTAGGTATGTGACAATGAGAATATAGTAAACGGACGGTAGCAATTGGAATTAGATCATTAGGTATGTGACAATGAGAATATAGTTAAGTTACGGTGGCAATTGGAATTAGATCACTAGGTATGTGACCATGAGGATATAGTAAAAATGACGGTAGCAATTGGAATTAGATCATTAGGTATGTGACAATGAGAATATAGTTAAGTTACGGTGGCAATTGGAATTAGATCACTAGGTATGTGACCATGAGGATATAGTAAAAATGACGGTGGCAATTGCAATTATATCATTAGGTATGTGACAATGACAATATAGAAAAGTGACGATGGCAATTGGAATTAGATCATTAGGGATGTGACATTGAGAAGATAGTAAAGTGCAGGTGGCAATTGGAATTAGATCATTAGGTATGTGACCTTGAGAATATAGTAAAGTGACGGTGGAAATTGGAATTAGATAATTAGGTATGTGACATTGACAATATAGTAAAGTGACGGTGGAAATTGGAATTAGATCATCAGGTATGTGATTGTGAGAACATAGTAAAGTGACGGTGGAAATTGGAATTAGATCATTAGGTATGTGACGTTGACAATATAGTAAAGTGACGGTGGAAATTGGAATTAGATCATTAGGTATGTGATAGTGAGAACATAGTAAAGTGACGGTGGAAGTTGGAATTAGATCATTAGGGATGTGACATTGAGAATATAGTATAGTGACGGTAGCAATTGGAATTAGATCATTAGGGATGTGACATTGAGAATATAGTAAAGTGACGGTGGAAATTGGAATTAGATCATTAGAGATGGGACATTGAGAACATAGTAAAGTGACGGTGGCAATTGAAATTATATCATTAGGGATGTGACAGTGAGCACATAGTAAAGTGAAATGACGGTAGCAATTGGAATTAGATCATTAGGTATGTGACAATGAGAATATAGTAAAGTGACGGTAGCAATTGGAATTAGATCTTTAGCTATGTGACCATGAGAACATAGTAAAGTGACTTTAGCAATTGGAATTAGATCATTAGGTATGTGATAGTGAGAACATAGTAAAGTGACTTTAGCAATTGGAATTAGATCATTAGGTATGTGATAGTGAGAACATAGCAAAGTGACTTTAGCAATTGGAATTAGATCATTAGGTATGTGACAGTGAGGACATATTAAAGTGACGGTACCAATTGGAATTACATCATTAGGTATGTGACAATGAGAACATAGTAAAGTGACTTTAGCAATTGGAATTAGATCATTAGGTATGTGATAGTGAGAACATAGTAAAGTGACTTTAGCAATTGGAATTAGATCATTAAGTATGTGAGAGTGAGAACATAGTAAAATGACTTTAGCAATTGGAATTAGATCATTAGGTATGTGATAGTGAGAACATAGTAAAGTGACTTTACCAATTGGAATTAGATCATTAGGTCTGTGATACTGAGAACATAGTAAAGTGACTTTAGCAATTGGAATTAGATCATTAGGTATGTGATACTGAGAACATAGTAAAGTGACTTTAGCAACTGGAATTAGATCATTAGGTATGCGATAGTGAGAACATAGTAAAGTGACGGTAGCAATTGGAATTAAATCATTAGGTATGTGACAATGAGAACACAGTAAAGTGACGGTGGCAGTTGGAATTAGATCATTAGGTATGTGACAATGAGAATATAGTAAAGTGACGGTGGCTATTGGAATTAGATCATTACGTATGTGACAATGAGAACATAGTAAAGTGACGGTGGCAATTGGAATTAGATCATTAGGAATGTGACATTGAGAACATAGTAAAGTGACGGTGGCAATTAGAATTAGATCATTAGGCATGTGACAATGAGAATATAGTAAAGTGACGGTGGCAATTGGAATTAGATCATTACGTATGTGACAATGAGAACATAGTAAAGTGACGGTAGCAATCGGAAATAGATCATTAGGTATGTGACAATGAGAATATAGTAAAGTGACGGTAGCAATTGGAATTAGATCATTAGGTATGTGACAATGAGAATATAGTAAAGTGACGGTAGCAATTGGAATTAGATCATTAGGTATGTGACAATGAGAATATAGTAAAGTGACGGTGGCAATTGGAATTAGATCATTAGGTATGTGACAATGAGAATATAGTAAAGTGACGGTGGCAATTGGAATTAGATCATTAGGCATGTGACAATGAGAATATAGTAAAGTGACGGTAGCAATTCGAATTAGATCATTAGGTATGTGACAATGCGAATATAGTAAAGTGAGGGTAGCAATTGGAATTCGATCATTAGGTATGTGACAATGAGAATATAGTAAAGTGACGGTAGCAATTGGAATTAGATCATTAGGTATGTGACAATGAGAATATAGTAAAGTGACGGCAGCAACTGGAATTAGATCATTACGTATGTGACAATGAGAATACAGTAAATTGATGGTAGCAATTGGAATTAGATCATTAGGTATGTGACAATGACAATATGGTAAAGTGACGGTGGCAGTTGGAATTAGATCATTAGGTATGTGACAATGAGAATATAGTAAAGGGACGGTAGCAATTGGAATTAGATCATTAGGTATGTGACAATGAGAATATAGTTAAGTTACGGTGGCAATTGGAATTAGATCACTAGGTATGTGACCATGAGGATATAGTAAAAATGACGGTAGCAATTGGAATTAGATCATTAGGTATGTGACAATGAGAATATAGTAAAGTGACGGTGGCAATTGGAATCAGAACATTACGTATGTGACAATGAGAATATAGTAAAGTGACGGTGGCAATTGGAATTAGATCATTAGGTATGTGACAATGAGAACATAGTAAAGTGACGGTAGCAATTGGAATTAGATCATTACGTATGTGACAATGAGAATATAGTAAAGTGACGGTGGCAACTGGAATTAGATCATTAGGTATGTGACATTGAGAATATAGTAAAGTGACGGTGGAAATTGGAATTAGATCAATAGGTATGTGACATTGAGAATATAGTAAAGTGACGGTGGCAACTGGAATTAGATCATTAGGTATGTGACATTGAGAATATAGTAAAGTGACGGTGGCAACTGGAATTAGATCATTAGGGATGTGACATTGAGAATATAGTAAAGTGACGGTGGAAATTGGAATTAGATCATTAGGGATGTGACATTGAGAACATACTACAGTGACGGTAGCAATTAGAATTTGATCATTAGGGATGTGACAATGAGAACATAGTAAAGTCACGGTGGAAATAAGAATTAGATCATTAGCTAATAGATACTGAGAACATAGTAAAGTGACGGTAGCAATTGGAGTTAGATAATTAGGTATGTGACACAAAGAATATAGTAAAGTGACGGCGGCAATTGGAATTAGATCATTAGGTATGTGACAATGAGAACATAGTAAAGTGACGGTAGCAATTGGAATTATATAATTAGGTATGTGACAATGAGAACATAGTAAAGTGACGGTGGCAATTGGAATTAGATCATTAGGTATGTGACAATGAGAACATAGTAAAGTGACGGTAGCAGTTGGAATTAGATCATTAGGTATGTGACAATGAGAATATAGTAAAGTGACGGTGGCAATTGGAATTATATCATTAGCTATGAGATACTGAGAACATAGTAAAGTGACGGTGGAAATTGGAATTAGATCATTAGCTATGAGATACTGAGAACATAGTAAAGTGACGGTAGCAATTGGAATTAGATCATTAGCTATGAGATACTGAAAACATAGTAAAGTGACGGTGGAATTTGGAATTAGATCACCAGCTATCAGATACTGAGAACATAGTAAAGTGACGGTGGAAATTGGAATTAGATCATTAGCTGTGAGATACTGGGAACATTGTAATGTGACGGTAGCAATTGGAATTAGATCATTAGCTATGAGATACTGAGAACATAGTTAAGTGACGGTAGCAATTGGAATTATATCACTAGCTATGAGATACTGAGAACATAGTAAAATGACGGTAGCAATTGGAATTATATCATTAGCTATGAGATACTGGGAACATAGTCAAGTGACGGTGGAAATTGGAATTAGATCATTAGCTATGAGATACTGGGAACATAGTTAAGTGATGGTAGCAATTGGAATTATATCATTAGCTATGAGATACTGAGAACGTAGTAAAGTGACGGTAGCAACTGGAATTATATCATTAGCTATGAGATACTGGGAACATAGTAAAGTGACGGTGGAAATTGGAATTAGATCATTAGCTATGAGATACTGGGAACATAGTAAAGTGACGGTAGCAATTGGGATTATATCGTTAGCTATGAGATACTGAGAACATAGTAAAGTGACGGTAGCAATTGGAATTAGATCATTAGCTATGAGATACTAAGAACATAGTAAAGTGACGGTAGCAATTGGAATTATATCATTAGCTATGACATACTGAGAACATAGTAAAGTGATGGTAGCAATTGGAATTATATCATTTGCTATGAGATACTGGGAACATAGTAAAGTGACGGTGGAAATTGGAATTAGATCTTTAGCTATGAGATACTGGGAACATAGTAAAGTGACGGTAGAAATTGGAATTATATCATTAGCTATGAGATACTGGGAACATAGTAAAGTGACGGTAGCAATTGGAATTATATCATTAGCTATGAGATACTGAGAACATAGTAAAGTGACGGTAGCAATTGGAATTATATCATTAGCTATGAGATACTGGGAACATAGTAAAGTGACGGTAGCAATTGGAATTAGATAATTAGCTATGAGATACTGAGGAAATAGTAAACTGACGGTGGAGATTGGAATTAGATCATTAGCTATGAGATACTGAGAACATAGTAAAGTGACGGTGGAAATTGAAATTAGATCATTAGCTATGACATACTGAGAACATAGTAAAGTGACGGTGGAAATTGGAATTAGATCATTAGCTATGAGATACTGGGAACACAGTAAAGTGACGGTGGAAATTGGAATTAGATCATTACGTATGTGACAATGAGAATATAGTAAAGTGACGGTGGCAATTGGAATTAGATCATTAGGTATGTGACAATTAGAACATAGTAAAGTGACGGTGGAAACTGGAATTAGATCATTAGGTATGTGACATTGAGAATATAGTAAAGTGACGGTGGCAATTGGAATTAGATCATTAGGTATGTGACATTGAGAATATAGAAAAGTGACGGTGGAAATTGGAATTAGATAATTAGGTATGTGACAATGAGAATATAGTAAAGTGATGGTGGCAATTGGAATTAGATCATTTGGTATGTGACAATGGGAACATAGTAAAGTGACGGTGGAAAATGGAATTAGATCATTAGGTATGTGACATTGAGAATATAGTAAAGTGACGGTGGCAGTTGGAATTAGATCATTAGGTATGTGACATTGAGAATATAGAAAAGTGACGGTGGAAATTGGAATTAGCTCATTAGGTATGTGACCTTGACAATATAGTAAAGTGACGGTGGAAATTGGAATTAGATCATTAGGTATGTGACATTGACAATATAGTAAAGTGACGGTGGAAGTTGGAATTAGATCATTAGGTATGTGACATTGACAATATAGTAAAGTGACGGTGGCAGTTGGAATTAGATCATTAGGTATGTGACATTGACAATATAGTAAAGTGACGGTGGAAATTGGAATTAGATCATTAGGTATGTGATTGTGAGAACGTAGTAAAGTGACGGTGGAAATTGGAATTAGATCATTAGGTATGTGACATTGACAATATAGTAAAGTGACGGTGGAAATTGGAATTAGATCATTAGTATGTGATAGTGAGAACATACTAAAGTGACGGTGGAAGTTGGAATTAGATCATTAGGGATGTGACATTGAGAATATAGTATAGTGACGGTAGCAATTGGAACTAGATCACTAGGGATGTGACATTGAGAATATAGTAAAGTGACGGTGGAAATTGGAATTAGATCATTAGGGATGGGACATTGAGAACATAGTAAAGTGACGGTGGCAATTGCAATTATATCATTAGGTATGTGACAATGACAATATAGTAAAGTGACGATGGCAATTGGAATTAGATCATTAGGGATGTGACATTGAGAAGATAGTAAAGTGACGGTGGCAATTGGAATTAGATCATTAGGTATGTGACCTTGAGAATATAGTAAAGTGACGGTGGAAATTGGAATTAGATAATTAGGTATGTGACATTGACAATATAGTAAAGTGACGGTGGAAATTGGAATTAGATCATTAGGTATGTGATTGTGAGAACATAGTAAAGTGACGGTGGAAATTGGAATTAGATCATTAGGTATGTGACATTGACAATATAGTAAAGTGACGGTGGAAATTGGAATTAGATCATTAGGTATGTGATAGTGAGAACATAGTAAAGTGACGGTGGAAGTTGGAATTAGATCATTAGGGATGTGACATTGAGAATATAGTATAGTGACGGTAGCAATTGGAATTAGATCATTAGGGATGTGACTTTGAGAATATAGTAAAGTGACGGTGGAAATTGGAATTAGATCATTAGAGATGGGACATTGAGAACATAGTAAAGTGACGGTGGCAATTGAAATTATATCATTAGGGATGTGACAGTGAGCACATAGTAAAGTGAAGTGACGGTAGCAATTGGAATTAGATCATTAGGTATGTGACAATGAGAATATAGTAAAGTGACGGTAGCAATTGCAATTAGATCATTAGCTATGAGATACTGAGAACATAGTAAAGTGACGGTAGCAATTGGAATTATATCATTAGCTATGAGATACTGAGAACATAGTAAAGTGACGGTAGCAATTGGAATTATATCATTTGCTATGAGATACTGGGAACATAGTAAAGTGACGGTGGAAATTGGAATTAGATCATTAGCTATGAGATACTGGGAACATAGTAAAGTGACGGTAGAAATTGGAATTATATCATTAGCTATGAGATACTGGGAACATAGTAAAGTGACGGTAGCAATTGGAATTATATCATTAGCTATGAGATACTGAGAACATAGTAAAGTGACGGTAGCAATTGGAATTATATCATTAGCTATGAGATACTGGGAACATAGTAAAGTGACGGTAGCAATTGGAATTAGATCATTAGCTATGAGATACTGAGGAAATAGTAAACTGACGTTGGAGATTGGAATTAGATCATTAGCTATGAGATACTGAGAACATAGTAAAGTGACGGTGGAAATTGAAATTAGATCATTAGCTATGACATACTGAGAACATAGTAAAGTGACGGTGGAAATTGGAATTAGATCATTAGCTATGAGATACTGGGAACATAGTAAAGTGACGGTAGAAATTGGAATTATATCATTACGTATGTGACAATGAGAATATAGTAAAGTGACGGTGGCAATTGGAATTAGATCATTAGGTATGTGACATTGAGAATATAGAAAAGTGACGGTGGAAATTGGAATTAGATCATTAGGTATGTGACAATGAGAATATAGTAAAGTGATGGTGGCAATTGGAATTAGATCATTAGGTATGTGACAATGAGAACATAGTAAAGTGACGGTTGAAAATGGAATTAGATCATTAGGTATGTGACATTGAGAATATAGTAAAGTGACGGTGGCTATTGGAATTAGATCATTAGGTATGTGACATTGAGAATATAGAAAAGTGACGGTGGAAATTGGAATTAGCTCATTAGGTATGTGACCTTGACAATATAGTAAAGTGACGGTGGAAATTGGAATTAGATCATTAGGTATGTGACATTGACAATATAGTAAAGTGACGGTGGAAGTTGGAATTAGATCATTAGGTATGTGACATTGACAATATAGTAAAGTGACGGTGGAAATTGGAATTAGATCATTAGGTATGTGACATTGACAATATAGTAAAGTGACGGTGGAAATTGGAATTAGATCATTAGGTATGTGATTGTGTGAACGTAGTAAAGTGACGGTGGAAATTGGAATTAGATCATTAGGTATGTGACATTGACAATATAGTAAAGTGACGGTGGAAATTGGAATTAGATCATTAGGTATGTGATAGTGAGAACATAGTAAAGTGACGGTGGAAGTTGGAATTAGATCATTAGGGATGTGACATTGAGAATATAGTATAGTGACGGTAGCAATTGGAACTAGATCACTAGGGATGTGACATTGAGAATATAGTAAAGTGACGGTGGAAATTGGAATTAGATCATTAGGGATGGGACATTGAGAACATAGTAAAGTGACGGTGGCAATTGCAATTATATCATTAGGTATGTGACAATGACAATATAGTAAAGTGACGATGGCAATTGGAATTAGATCATTAGGGATGTGACATTGAGAAGATAGTAAAGTGACGGTGGCAATTGGAATTAGGTCATTAGGTATGTGACCTTGAGAATATAGTAAAGTGACGGTGGAAATTGGAATTAGATAATTAGGTATGTGACATTGACAATATAGTAAAGTGACGGTGGAAATTGGAATTAGATCATTAGGTATGTGATTGTGAGAACATAGTAAAGTGACGGTGGAAATTGGAATTAGATCATTAGGTATGTGACATTGACAATATAGTAAAGTGACGGTGGAAATTGGAATTAGATCATTAGGTATGTGATAGTGAGAACATAGTAAAGTGACGGTGGAAGTTGGAAATAGATCATTAGGGATGTGACATTGAGAATATAGTATAGTGACGGTAGCAATTGGAATTAGATCATTAGGGATGTGACATTGAGAATATAGTAAAGTGACGGTGGAAATTGGAATTAGATCATTAGAGATGGGACATTGAGAACATAGTAAAGTGACGGTGGCAATTGAAATTATATCATTAGGGATGTGACAGTGAGCACATAGTAAAGTGAAGTGACGGTAGCAATTGGAATTAGATCATTAGGTATGTGACAATGAGAATATAGTAAAGTGACGGTAGCAATTGGAATTAGATCATTAGCTATGAGATACTGAGAGCATAGTAAAGTGACGGTAGAAATTGGAGTTATATCATTAGCTATGAGATACTGGGAACATAGTAAAGTGACGGTAGCAATTGGAATTATATCATTAGCTATGAGATACTGAGAACATAGTAAAGTGACGGTAGCAATTGGAATTATATCATTAGCTATGAGATACTGGGAACATAGTAAAGTGACGGTAGCAATTGGAATTAGACCATTAGCTATGAGATACTGAGGAAATAGTAAACTGACGGTGGAGATTGGAATTAGATCATTAGCTATGAGATACTGAGAACATAGTAAAGTGACGGTGGAAATTGAAATTAGATCATTAGCTATGACATACTGAGAACATAGTAAAGTGACGTTGGAAATTGGAATTAGATCATTAGCTATGAGATACTGGGAACATAGTAAAGTGACGGTGGAAATTGGAATTAGATCATTACGTATGTGACAATGAGAATATAGTAAAGTGACGGTGGCAATTGGAATTAGATCATTAGGTATGTGACAATGAGAACATAGTAAAGCGACGGTGGAAACTGGAATTAGATCATTAGGTATGTGACATTGAGAATATAGTAAAGTGACGGTGGCAATTGGAATTAGATCATTAGGTATGTGACATTGAGAATATAGAAAAGTGACGGTGGAAATTGGAATTAGCTCATTAGGTATGTGACCTTGAGAATATAGTAAAGTGACGGTGGAAATTGGAATTAGATCATTAGGTATGTGACATTGAGAATATAGTAAAGTGACGGTGGAAATTGGAATTAAATCATTAGGTATGTGATAGTGAGAATATAGTAAAGTGACGGTGGAAGTTGGAATTAGATCATTAGGTATGTGATAGTGAGAACATAGTAAAGTGACGGTGGAAGTTGGAATTAGATCATTAGGTATGTGACATTGACAATATAGTAAAGAGACGGTGGAAATTGGAATTAGATCATTAGGTATGTGACATTGACAATATAGTAAAGTGACGGTGGAAATTGGAATTAGATCATTAGGTATGTGACATTGACACTATAGTAAAGTGACGGTGGAAGTTGGAATTAGATCATTAGGTATGTGACATTGACAATATAGTAAAGTGACGGTGGAAATTGGAATTAGATCATTAGGTATGTGACATTGACAATATAGTAAAGTGACGGTGGAAATTGGAATTAGATCATTAGGTATGTGATAGTGAGAACATAGTAAAATGACGGTGGAAGTTGGAATTAGATCATTAGGGATGTGACATTGAGAATATAGTATAGTGACGGTAGCAATTGGAATTAGATCACTAGGGATGTGACATTGAGAATATAGTAAAGTGACGGTGGAAATTGGAATTAGATCATTAGGGATGGGACATTGAGAACATAGTAAAGTGACGGTGGCAATTGCAATTATATCATTAGGTATGTGACAATGACAATTTAGTAAAGTGACGATGGCAATTGGAATTAGATCATTAGGGATGTGACATTGAGAAGATAGTAAAGTGACGGTAGCAATTGGAATTAGATCATTAGGTATGTGACCTTGAGAATATAGTAAAGTGACGGTGGAAATTGGAATTAGATAATTAGGTATGTGACATTGACAATATAGTAAAATGACGGTGGAAATTGGAATTAGATCATTAGGTATGTGATTGTGAGAACATAGTAAAGTGACGGTGGAAATTGGAATTAGATCATTAGGTATGTGACATTGACAATATAGTAAAGTGACGGTGGAAATTGGAATTAGATCATTAGGTATGTGATAGTGAGAACATAGTAAAGTGACGGTGGAAGTTGGAATTAGATCATTAGGGATGTGACATTGAGAATATAGTATAGTGACGGTAGCAATTGGAATTAGATCATTAGGGATGTGACATTGAGAATATAGTAAAGTGACGGTGGAAATTGGAATTAGATCATTAGGGATGGGACATTGAGAACATAGTAAAGTGACGGTGGCAATTGAAATTATATCATTAGGGATGTGACAGTGAGCACATAGTAAAGTGAAGTGACGGTAGCAATTGGAATTAGATCATTAGGTATGTGACAATGAGAATATAGTAAAGTGACGGTGGCAATTGGTATTAGATCATTAGGTATGTGACAATGAGAATGTAGTAAAGTGACAGAGGCAATGGGAATTAGATCATTAGGTATGTGATAGTGAGAACATAGTAAAGTGACTTTAGCTATTGGAATTAGATCATTAGGTATGTCACAATGAGAACATAGTAAAGTGACGGTGGCAACTGGAATTACATGATTAGGTATGTGATAGTGAGAACATAGTAAAGTGACTTTAGTAATTGGAATTAGATCATTAGGTATGTGACAGTGAGAACATAGTAAAGTGACTTTACCAATTGGAATTAGATCATTAGGTATGTGATACTGAGAACATACTAAAGTGACTTTAGCAATTGGAATTAGATCATTAGGTATGTGATAGTGAGAACATAGTAAAGTGACTTTAGCGATTGGAATTAGATCATTAGGTATGTGATAGTGAGAACATAGTAAAGTGACGGTAGCAATTGGAATTAGATCATTAGGTATGTGACAATGAGAACATAGTAAAGTGACGGTGGCAATAGGAATTAGATGATTAGGTATGTGATAGTGAGAATATAGTAGAGTGACGGTAGCAATTGGAATTAGATCATTAGGTATGTGATAGTGAGAACATAGTAAAGTGACTTTAGCAATTGGAATTAGATCATTAGGTTTGTGATAGTGAGAACATAGTAAAGTCACGGTAGCAATTGGAATTAGATCATTAGGTATGTGACAATGAGAAATAGTAAAGTGGCGGTGGCAATTGGAATTAGATCATTAGGTATGTGATAGTGAGAACATAGTAAAGTGACTTTAGCAATTGGAATTAGAACATAAGGGATGTGACAATGAGAACATAGTAAGGTGACTTTAGGAAATGGAATTAGATCATTAGGTATGTGAGAATGAGAACATAGTAAAGTGACTTTAGCAATTGGAATTAGATCATTAGGGATGTGACAATGGGAACATAGTAAAGTGACTTTAGCAATTGGAATTAGATCATTAGGGAAGTGACAATGAGAACATAGTAAAGTGACTTTAGCAATTGGAATTAGATCATTAGGGATGTGACAATGAGAACATAGTAAAGTGACTTTAGCAATTGTAATTAGATCATTAGGGATGTGACAATGAGAACATAGTAAAGTGACGGTGGAAATTGAAATTAGATCATTAGGTATGTGACAATGAGAACATAGTAAAGTGACTTTAGCTATTGGAATTAGATCATTAGGTATGTGATAATGAGAACATAGTAAAGTGACGGTGGCAATTGCAATTAGATCATTAGCTATGTGACATTGAGAATATAGTAAAGTGACGGTGGAAATTGGAATTATATCATTAGGTATGTGACAATGAGAATATAGTAAAGTGACGGTAGCAATTGGAATTAGATCATTAGCTATGTGACAATTAGAATATAGTAAAGTGACGGTGGAAATTGGGATTAGATCATTAGCTATGTGACATTGAGAATATAGTAAAGTGACGGTAGCAATTGGAATTAGATCATTACGGATGTGACAATGAGAACATAGTAAAGTGAGGGTGGCAATTGGAATTAGGTCATTAGGTATGTGACATTGACAATATAGTAAAGTGACTTTAGCAATTGTAGTTAGATCATTAGGGATGTGACAATGAGAACATAGTAAAGTGACGGTGGAAATTGAAATTAGATCATTAGGTATGTGACAATGAGAACATAGTAAAGTGACTTTAGCAATTGGAATTAGATCATTAGGTATGTGATAATGAGAACATAGTAAAGTGACGGTGGCAATTATAATTAGATCATTAGCTATGTGACATTGAGAATATAGTAAAGTGACGGTGGAAATTGGAATTATATCTTTATGTATGTGACAATGAGAACATAGTAAAGTGACGGTGGATATTGGAATTATATCATTAGCTATGTGACAATGAGAATATAGTAAAGTGACGGTGGAAATTGGAATTATATCATTAGGTATGTGACAATGAGAATATAGTAAAGTGACGGTAGCAATTGGAATTAGATCATTACGGATGTGACAATGAGAACATACTAAAGTGACGGTGGCAATTGGAATTAGATCATTAGGTATGTGACATTGACAATATAGTAAAGTGACGGTGGAAGTTGGAATTAGATCATTAGGTATGTGACATTGACAATATAGTAAAGTGACGGTGGAAATTGGAATTAGATCATTAGGTATGTGACATTGACAATATAGTAAAGTGACGGTGGAAATTGGAATTAGATCATTAGGTATGTGATTGTGAGAACGTAGTAAAGTGACGGTGGAAATTGGAATTAGATCATTAGGTATGTGACATTGACAATACAGTAAAGTGACGGTGGAAATTGGAATTAGATCATTAGGTATGTGATAGTGAGAACATAGTAAAGTGACGGTGGAAGTTGGAATTAGATCATTAGGGATGTGACATTGAGAATATAGTATAGTGACGGTAGCAATTGGAATTAGATCACTAGGGATGTGACATTGAGAATATAGTAAAGTGACGGTGGAAATTGGTATTAGATCATTAGGGATGGGACATTGAGAACATAGTAAAGTGACGGTGGCAATTGCAATTATATCATTAGGTATGTGACAATGACAATATAGTAAAGTGACGATGGCAATTGGAATTAGATCTTTAGGGATGTGACATTGAGAAGATAGTAAAGTGACGATGGCAATTGGAATTAGATCATTAGGTATGTGACCTTGAGAATATAGTAAAGTGACGGTGGAAATTGGAATTAGATAATTAGGTATGTGACATTGACAATATAGTAAAGTGACGGTGGAAATTGGAATTAGATCATTAGGTATGTGATTGTGAGAACATAGTAAAGTGACGGTGGAAATTGGAATTAGATCATTAGGTATGTGACATTGACAATATAGTAAAGTGACGGTGGAAATTGGAATTAGATCATTAGGTATGTGATAGTGAGAACATAGTAAAGTGACGGTGGAAGTTGGAAATAGATCATTAGGGATGTGACATTGAGAATATAGTATAGTGACGGTAGCAATTGGAATTAGATCATTAGGGATGTGACATTGAGAATATAGTAAAGTGACGGTGGAAATTGGAATTAGATCATTAGAGATGGGACATTGAGAACATAGTAAAGTGACGGTGGCAATTGAAATTATATCATTAGGGATGTGACAGTGAGCACATAGTAAAGTGAAGTGACGGTAGCAATTGGAATTAGATCATTAGGTATGTGACAATGAGAATATAGTAAAGTGACGGTAGCAATTGGAATTAGATCATTAGCTATGAGATACTGAGAGCATAGTAAAGTGACGGTAGAAATTGGAGTTATATCATTAGCTATGAGATACTGGGAACATAGTAAAGTGACGGTAGCAATTGGAATTATATCATTAGCTATGAGATACTGAGAACATAGTAAAGTGACGGTAGCAATTGGAATTATATCATTAGCTATGAGATACTGGGAACATAGTAAAGTGACGGTAGCAATTGGAATTAGACCATTAGCTATGAGATACTGAGGAAATAGTAAACTGACGGTGGAGATTGGAATTAGATCATTAGCTATGAGATACTGAGAACATAGTAAAGTGACGGTGGAAATTGAAATTAGATCATTAGCTATGACATACTGAGAACATAGTAAAGTGACGTTGGAAATTGGAATTAGATCATTAGCTATGAGATACTGGGAACATAGTAAAGTGACGGTGGAAATTGGAATTAGATCATTACGTATGTGACAATGAGAATATAGTAAAGTGACGGTGGCAATTGGAATTAGATCATTAGGTATGTGACAATGAGAACATAGTAAAGCGACGGTGGAAACTGGAATTAGATCATTAGGTATGTGACATTGAGAATATAGTAAAGTGACGGTGGCAATTGGAATTAGATCATTAGGTATGTGACATTGAGAATATAGAAAAGTGACGGTGGAAATTGGAATTAGCTCATTAGGTATGTGACCTTGAGAATATAGTAAAGTGACGGTGGAAATTGGAATTAGATCATTAGGTATGTGACATTGAGAATATAGTAAAGTGACGGTGGAAATTGGAATTAAATCATTAGGTATGTGATAGTGAGAATATAGTAAAGTGACGGTGGAAGTTGGAATTAGATCATTAGGTATGTGATAGTGAGAACATAGTAAAGTGACGGTGGAAGTTGGAATTAGATCATTAGGTATGTGACATTGACAATATAGTAAAGAGACGGTGGAAATTGGAATTAGATCATTAGGTATGTGACATTGACAATATAGTAAAGTGACGGTGGAAATTGGAATTAGATCATTAGGTATGTGACATTGACACTATAGTAAAGTGACGGTGGAAGTTGGAATTAGATCATTAGGTATGTGACATTGACAATATAGTAAAGTGACGGTGGAAATTGGAATTAGATCATTAGGTATGTGACATTGACAATATAGTAAAGTGACGGTGGAAATTGGAATTAGATCATTAGGTATGTGATAGTGAGAACATAGTAAAATGACGGTGGAAGTTGGAATTAGATCATTAGGGATGTGACATTGAGAATATAGTATAGTGACGGTAGCAATTGGAATTAGATCACTAGGGATGTGACATTGAGAATATAGTAAAGTGACGGTGGAAATTGGAATTAGATCATTAGGGATGGGACATTGAGAACATAGTAAAGTGACGGTGGCAATTGCAATTATATCATTAGGTATGTGACAATGACAATTTAGTAAAGTGACGATGGCAATTGGAATTAGATCATTAGGGATGTGACATTGAGAAGATAGTAAAGTGACGGTAGCAATTGGAATTAGATCATTAGGTATGTGACCTTGAGAATATAGTAAAGTGACGGTGGAAATTGGAATTAGATAATTAGGTATGTGACATTGACAATATAGTAAAATGACGGTGGAAATTGGAATTAGATCATTAGGTATGTGATTGTGAGAACATAGTAAAGTGACGGTGGAAATTGGAATTAGATCATTAGGTATGTGACATTGACAATATAGTAAAGTGACGGTGGAAATTGGAATTAGATCATTAGGTATGTGATAGTGAGAACATAGTAAAGTGACGGTGGAAGTTGGAATTAGATCATTAGGGATGTGACATTGAGAATATAGTATAGTGACGGTAGCAATTGGAATTAGATCATTAGGGATGTGACATTGAGAATATAGTAAAGTGACGGTGGAAATTGGAATTAGATCATTAGGGATGGGACATTGAGAACATAGTAAAGTGACGGTGGCAATTGAAATTATATCATTAGGGATGTGACAGTGAGCACATAGTAAAGTGAAGTGACGGTAGCAATTGGAATTAGATCATTAGGTATGTGACAATGAGAATATAGTAAAGTGACGGTGGCAATTGGTATTAGATCATTAGGTATGTGACAATGAGAATGTAGTAAAGTGACAGAGGCAATGGGAATTAGATCATTAGGTATGTGATAGTGAGAACATAGTAAAGTGACTTTAGCTATTGGAATTAGATCATTAGGTATGTCACAATGAGAACATAGTAAAGTGACGGTGGCAACTGGAATTACATGATTAGGTATGTGATAGTGAGAACATAGTAAAGTGACTTTAGTAATTGGAATTAGATCATTAGGTATGTGACAGTGAGAACATAGTAAAGTGACTTTACCAATTGGAATTAGATCATTAGGT
Organism: Tenodera sinensis; assembly: GCA_030765045.1. NCBI lineage: Eukaryota > Metazoa > Arthropoda > Insecta > Mantodea > Mantidae > Tenodera > Tenodera sinensis. Next base: position 397,211 of record JAUKNM010000103.1, read on the forward strand.
ATGTGATACTGAGAACATACTAAAGTGACTTTAGCAATTGGAATTAGATCATTAGGTATGTGATAGTGAGAACATAGTAAAGTGACTTTAGCGATTGGAATTAGATCATTAGGTATGTGATAGTGAGAACATAGTAAAGTGACGGTAGCAATTGGAATTAGATCATTAGGTATGTGACAATGAGAACATAGTAAAGTGACGGTGGCAATAGGAATTAGATGATTAGGTATGTGATAGTGAGAATATAGTAGAGTGACGGTAGCAATTGGAATTAGATCATTAGGTATGTGATAGTGAGAACATAGTAAAGTGACTTTAGCAATTGGAATTAGATCATTAGGTTTGTGATAGTGAGAACATAGTAAAGTCACGGTAGCAATTGGAATTAGATCATTAGGTATGTGACAATGAGAAATAGTAAAGTGGCGGTGGCAATTGGAATTAGATCATTAGGTATGTGATAGTGAGAACATAGTAAAGTGACTTTAGCAATTGGAATTAGAACATAAGGGATGTGACAATGAGAACATAGTAAGGTGACTTTAGGAAATGGAATTAGATCATTAGGTATGTGAGAATGAGAACATAGTAAAGTGACTTTAGCAATTGGAATTAGATCATTAGGGATGTGACAATGGGAACATAGTAAAGTGACTTTAGCAATTGGAATTAGATCATTAGGGAAGTGACAATGAGAACATAGTAAAGTGACTTTAGCAATTGGAATTAGATCATTAGGGATGTGACAATGAGAACATAGTAAAGTGACTTTAGCAATTGTAATTAGATCATTAGGGATGTGACAATGAGAACATAGTAAAGTGACGGTGGAAATTGAAATTAGATCATTAGGTATGTGACAATGAGAACATAGTAAAGTGACTTTAGCTATTGGAATTAGATCATTAGGTATGTGATAATGAGAACATAGTAAAGTGACGGTGGCAATTGCAATTAGATCATTAGCTATGTGACATTGAGAATATAGTAAAGTGACGGTGGAAATTGGAATTATATCATTAGGTATGTGACAATGAGAATATAGTAAAGTGACGGTAGCAATTGGAATTAGATCATTAGCTATGTGACAATTAGAATATAGTAAAGTGACGGTGGAAATTGGGATTAGATCATTAGCTATGTGACATTGAGAATATAGTAAAGTGACGGTAGCAATTGGAATTAGATCATTACGGATGTGACAATGAGAACATAGTAAAGTGAGGGTGGCAATTGGAATTAGGTCATTAGGTATGTGACATTGACAATATAGTAAAGTGACTTTAGCAATTGTAGTTAGATCATTAGGGATGTGACAATGAGAACATAGTAAAGTGACGGTGGAAATTGAAATTAGATCATTAGGTATGTGACAATGAGAACATAGTAAAGTGACTTTAGCAATTGGAATTAGATCATTAGGTATGTGATAATGAGAACATAGTAAAGTGACGGTGGCAATTATAATTAGATCATTAGCTATGTGACATTGAGAATATAGTAAAGTGACGGTGGAAATTGGAATTATATCTTTATGTATGTGACAATGAGAACATAGTAAAGTGACGGTGGATATTGGAATTATATCATTAGCTATGTGACAATGAGAATATAGTAAAGTGACGGTGGAAATTGGAATTATATCATTAGGTATGTGACAATGAGAATATAGTAAAGTGACGGTAGCAATTGGAATTAGATCATTACGGATGTGACAATGAGAACATACTAAAGTGACGGTGGCAATTGGAATTAGATCATTAGGTATGTGACATTGACAATATAGTAAAGTGACGGTGGAAGTTGGAATTAGATCATTAGGTATGTGACATTGACAATATAGTAAAGTGACGGTGGAAATTGGAATTAGATCATTAGGTATGTGACATTGACAATATAGTAAAGTGACGGTGGAAATTGGAATTAGATCATTAGGTATGTGATTGTGAGAACGTAGTAAAGTGACGGTGGAAATTGGAATTAGATCATTAGGTATGTGACATTGACAATACAGTAAAGTGACGGTGGAAATTGGAATTAGATCATTAGGTATGTGATAGTGAGAACATAGTAAAGTGACGGTGGAAGTTGGAATTAGATCATTAGGGATGTGACATTGAGAATATAGTATAGTGACGGTAGCAATTGGAATTAGATCACTAGGGATGTGACATTGAGAATATAGTAAAGTGACGGTGGAAATTGGTATTAGATCATTAGGGATGGGACATTGAGAACATAGTAAAGTGACGGTGGCAATTGCAATTATATCATTAGGTATGTGACAATGACAATATAGTAAAGTGACGATGGCAATTGGAATTAGATCTTTAGGGATGTGACATTGAGAAGATAGTAAAGTGACGATGGCAATTGGAATTAGATCATTAGGTATGTGACCTTGAGAATATAGTAAAGTGACGGTGGAAATTGGAATTAGATAATTAGGTATGTGACATTGACAATATAGTAAAGTGACGGTGGAAATTGGAATTAGATCATTAGGTATGTGATTGTGAGAACATAGTAAAGTGACGGTGGAAATTGGAATTAGATCATTAGGTATGTGACATTGACAATATAGTAAAGTGACGGTGGAAATTGGAATTAGATCATTAGGTATGTGATAGTGAGAACATAGTAAAGTGACGGTGGAAGTTGGAATTAGATCATTAGGGATGTGAAATGAGAATATACTATAGTGACGGTAGCAATTGGAATTAGATCATTAGGGATGTGACATTGAGAATATAGTAAAGTGACGGTGGAAATTGGAATTAGATCATTAGGGATGGGACATTGAGAACATAGTAAAGTGACGGTGGCAATTGAAATTATATCATTAGGGATGTGACAGTGAGCACATAGTAAAGTGAAGTGACGGTAGCAATTGGAATTAGATCATTAGGTATGTGACAATGAGAATATAGTAAAGTGACGGTGGCAATTGGAATTAGATCATTAGGTATGTGACAATGAGAATGTAGTAAAGTGACGGAGGCAATTGGAATTAGATCATTAGGTATGTGATAGTGAGAACATAGTAAAGTGACTTTAGCTATTGGAATTAGATCATTAGGTATGTGACAATGAGAACATAGTAAAGTGACGGTGGCAACTGGAATTACATGATTAGGTATGTGATAGTGAGAACATAGTAAAGTGACTTTAGTAATTGGAATTAGATCATTAGGTATGTGATAGTGAGAACATAGTAAAGTGACTTTAGCAATTAGAATTAGATCATTAGGTATGTGAGAGTGAGAACATAGTAAAGTGACTTTAGCAATTGGAATTAGATCATTAGGGATGTGACAATGAGAACATAGTAAAGTGACTTTAGCAATTGTAATTAGATCATTAGGGATGTGACAATGAGAACATAGTAAAGTGACGGTGGAAATTGAAATTAGATCATTAGGTATGTGACAATGAGAACATAGTAAAGTGACTTTAGCAATTGGAATTAGATCATTAGGTATGTGATAATGAGAACATAGTAAAGTGACGGTGGCAATTGCAATTAGATCATTAGCTATGTAACATTGAGAATATAGTAAAGTGACGGTGGAAATTGGAATTATATCATTAGGTATGTGACAATGAGAATATAGTAAAGTGACGGTAGCAATTGGAATTAGATCATTAGCTATGTGACAATTAGAATATAGTAAAGTGACGGTGGAAATTGGGATTAGATCATTAGCTATGTGACATTGAGAATATAGTAAAGTGACGGTAGCAATTGGAATTAGATCATTACGGATGTGACAATGAGAACATAGTAAAGTGAGGGTGGCAATTGGAATTAGGTCATTAGGTATGTGACATTGACAATATAGTAAAGTGACTTTAGCAATTGTAATTAGATCATTAGGGATGTGACAATGAGAACATAGTAAAGTGACGGTGGAAATTGAAATTAGATCATTAGGTATGTGACAATGAGAACATAGTAAAGTGACTTTAGCAATTGGAATTAGATCATTAGGTATGTGATAATGAGAACATAGTAAAGTGACGGTGGCAATTATAATTAGATCATTAGCTATGTCACATTGAGAATATAGTAAAGTGACGGTGGAAATTGGAATTATATCTTTATGTATGTGACAATGAGAACATAGTAAAGTGACGGTGGATATTGGAATTATATCATTAGCTATGTGACAATGAGAATATAGTAAAGTGACGGTGGAAATTGGAATTATATCATTAGGTATGTGACAATGAGAATATAGTAAAGTGACGGTAGCAATTGGAATTAGATCATTACGGATGTGACAATGAGAACATACTAAAGTGACGGTGGCAATTGGAATTAGATCATTAGGTATGTGACATTGACAATATAGTAAAGTGACGGTGGAAGTTGGAATTAGATCATTAGGTATGTGACATTGACAATATAGTAAAGTGACGGTGGAAATTGGAATTAGATCATTAGGTATGTGACATTGACAATATAGTAAAGTGACGGTGGAAATTGGAATTAGATCATTAGGTATGTGATTGTGAGAACGTAGTAAAGTGACGGTGGAAATTGGAATTAGATCATTAGGTATGTGACATTGACAATATAGTAAAGTGACGGTGGAAATTGGAATTAGATCATTAGGTATGTGATAGTGAGAACATAGTAAAGTGACGGTGGAAGTTGGAATTAGATCATTAGGGATGTGACATTGAGAATATAGTATAGTGACGGTAGCAATTGGAATTAGATCACTAGGGATGTGACATTGAGAATATAGTAAAGTGACGGTGGAAATTGGTATTAGATCATTAGGGATGGGACATTGAGAACATAGTAAAGTGACGGTGGCAATTGCAATTATATCATTAGGTATGTGACAATGACAATATAGTAAAGTGACGATGGCAATTGGAATTAGATCTTTAGGGATGTGACATTGAGAAGATAGTAAAGTGACGATGGCAATTGGAATTAGATCATTAGGTATGTGACCTTGAGAATATAGTAAAGTGACGGTGGAAATTGGAATTAGATAATTAGGTATGTGACATTGACAATATAGTAAAGTGACGGTGGAAATTGGAATTAGATCATTAGGTATGTGATTGTGAGAACATAGTAAAGTGACGGTGGAAATTGGAATTAGATCATTAGGTATGTGACATTGACAATATAGTAAAGTGACGGTGGAAATTGGAATTAGATCATTAGGTATGTGATAGTGAGAACATAGTAAAGTGACGGTGGAAGTTGGAATTAGATCATTAGGGATGTGAAATGAGAATATACTATAGTGACGGTAGCAATTGGAATTAGATCATTAGGGATGTGACATTGAGAATATAGTAAAGTGACGGTGGAAATTGGAATTAGATCATTAGGGATGGGACATTGAGAACATAGTAAAGTGACGGTGGCAATTGAAATTATATCATTAGGGATGTGACAGTGAGCACATAGTAAAGTGAAGTGACGGTAGCAATTGGAATTAGATCATTAGGTATGTGACAATGAGAATATAGTAAAGTGACGGTGGCAATTGGAATTAGATCATTAGGTATGTGACAATGAGAATGTAGTAAAGTGACGGAGGCAATTGGAATTAGATCATTAGGTATGTGATAGTGAGAACATAGTAAAGTGACTTTAGCTATTGGAATTAGATCATTAGGTATGTGACAATGAGAACATAGTAAAGTGACGGTGGCAACTGGAATTACATGATTAGGTATGTGATAGTGAGAACATAGTAAAGTGACTTTAGTAATTGGAATTAGATCATTAGGTATGTGATAGTGAGAACATAGTAAAGTGACTTTAGCAATTAGAATTAGATCATTAGGTATGTGAGAGTGAGAACATAGTAAAGTGACTTTAGCAATTGAAATTAGATCATTAGGTATGTGATAGTGAGAACATAGTAAAGTGACTTTACCAATTGGAATTAGATCATTAGGTATGTGATACTGAGAACATACTAAAGTGACTTTAGCAATTGGAATTAGATCATTAGGTATGTGATAGTGAGAACATAGTAAAGTGACTTTAGCGATTGGAATTAGATCATTAGGTATGTGATAGTGAGAACATAGTAAAGTGACGGTAGCAATTGGAATTAGATCATTAGGTATGTGACAATGAGAACATAGTAAAGTGACGGTGGCAATTGGAATTAGATGATTAGGTATGTGATAGTGAGAATATAGTAGAGTGACGGTAGCAATTGGAATTAGATCATTAGGTATGTGATAGTGAGAACATAGTAAAGTGACTTTAGCAATTGGAATTAGATCATTAGGTATGTGATAGTGAGAACATAGTAAAGTCACGGTAGCAATTGGAATTAGATCATTAGGTATGTGACAATGAGAACATAGTAAAGTGGCGGTGGCAATTGGAATTAGATCATTAGGGAAGTGACAATGAGAACATAGTAAAGTGACTTTAGCAATTGGAATTAGATCATTAGGTATGTGACAATGAGAACATAGTAAAGTGACGGTGGCAATTGGAATTAGATGATTACGTATGTGATAGTGAGAATATAGTAAAGTGACTTTAGCAATTGGAATTAGATCATTAGGTATGTGATAGTGAGAACATAGTAAAGTGACTTTAGCAATTGGAATTAGATCATTAGGGATGTGACAATGGGAACATAGTAAAGTGACTTTAGCAATTGGAATTAGATCATTAGGGAAGTGACAATGAGAACATAGTAAAGTGACTTTAGCAATTGGAATTAGATCATTAGGGATGTGACAATGAGAACATAGTAAAGTGACTTTAGCAATTGTAATTAGATCATTAGGGATGTGACAATGAGAACATAGTAAAGTGACGGTGGAAATTGAAATTAGATCATTAGGTATGTGACAATGAGAACATAGTAAAGTGACTTTAGCAATTGGAATTAGATCATTAGGTATGTGATAATGAGAACATAGTAAAGTGACGGTGGCAATTGGAATTAGATCATTAGCTATGTGACATTGAGAATATAGTAAAGTGACGGTGGAAATTGGAATTATATGATTAGGTATGTGACAATGAGAATATAGTAAAGTGACGGTAGCAATTGGAATTAGATCATTAGCTATGTGACAATGAGAACATAGTAAAGTGACGGTGGATATTGGAATTAGATCATTAGCTATGTGACAATGAGAATATAGTAAAGTGACGGTGGAAATTGGAATTATATCATTAGGTATGTGACAATGAGAATATAGTAAAGTGACGGTAGCAATTGGAATTAGATCATTACGGATGTGACAATGAGAATATAGTAAAGTGACGGTAGCAATTGGAATTAGATCATTACGGATGTGACAATGGGAACATAGTAAAGTGACGGTGGATATTGGAATTAGATCATTAGCTATGTGACAATGAGAATATAGTAAAGTGACGGTGGAAATTGGAATTATATCATTAGGTATGTGACAATGAGAATATAGTAAAGTGACGGTAGCAATTGGAATTAGATCATTACGGATGTGACAATGGGAACATAGTAAAGTGACGGTGGCAATTGGAATTAGATCATTAGGTATGTGATAGTGAGAATATAGTACAGTGACGGTGGCAATTGGAATTAGATCATTAGGTATGTGAACATGAGAATATAGTAAAGTGACGGTGGCAATTGGAATTAAATCATTAGGTACGTGACAATGAGAATATAGTAAAGTGACGGGGGCAATTGGAATTAGATCATTAGGTATGTGACTGAGAATATAGTAAAGTGACGGTGGCAATTGGAATTAGATCATTACGTATGTGACAATGAGAATATAGTAAAGTGACGGTGGAAATTGGAATTAGATCATTAGGGATGTGACATTGAGAACATAGTAAAGTGACGGTAGCAATTGGAATTAGATCATTAGGGATGTGACATTGAGAACATAGTACAGTGACGGTGGAAGTTTGAATTAGATCATTAGGGATGTGACATTGAGAACATAGTAAAGTGACGGTAGCAATTGGAATTAGATCATTAGGGATGTGACAATGAGAACATATTAAAGTCACGTTAGAAATTGGAATTAGATCATTAGCTATGAGATACTGTGAACATGTAAAATGACGGTAGCAATTGGAATTAGATCATTAGGGATGTGACATTGCGGACATACTAAAGTGACGGTGGCAATTGGAATTAGATCATTAGGCATGTGACAATGAGAATATAGTAAAATGACGGTGGCAATTGGAATTAGATCATTACGTATGTGACAATGAGAACATAGTAAAGTGACGGTAGCAATCGGAATTACATCATTAGGTATGTGACAATGAGAATATAGTAAAGTGACGGTAGCCATTGGAATTAGATCATTAGGTATGTGATAGTGAGAACATAGTAAAGTGACTTTAGCAATGGGAATTAGATCATTAGGTATGTGATAGTGAGAACATAGTAAAGTGACCTTAGCAATTGGAATTAGATCATTAGGTATGTGAGAGTGAGAACATAGTAAAGTGACTTTAGCAATTGGAATTAGATCATTAGGTATGTGATAGTGAGAATATAGTAAAGTGACGGGGGCAAATGGAATTAGATCATTAGGTATGTGACAATGAGAATATAGTAAAGTGACGGTGGCAATTGGAATTAAATCATTAGGTATGTGACAATGAGAATATGGTAAAGTGACGGGGGCAATTGGAATTAGATCATTAGGTATGTGACAATGAGAATATAGTAAAGTGACGGTGGAAATTGGAATTAGATCATTAGGGATGTGACATTGAGAACATAGTAAAGTGACGGTAGCAATTGGAATTAGATCATTAGGGATGTGACAATGAGAACATAGTACAGTGACGGTGGCAATTGGAATTAGATCATTAGCTATGTGACAATTAGAATATAGTAAAGTGACGGTGGAAATTGGGATTAGATCATTAGCTATGTGACATTGAGAATATAGTAAAGTGACGGTGGAAATTGGAATTATATGATTAGGTATGTGACAATGAGAATATAGTAAAGTGACGGTAGCAATTGGAATTAGATCATTAGCTATGTGACAATGAGAATATAGTAAAGTGACGGTAGCAATTGGAATTAGATCATTAGCTATGTGACAATTAGAATATAGTAAAGTGACGGTGGAAATTGGGATTAGATCATTAGCTATGTGACATTGAGAATATAGTAAAGTGACGGTGGAAATTGGAATTATATGATTAGGTATGTGACAATGAGAATATAGTAAAGTGACGGTAGCAATTGGAATTAGATCACTAGGTATGTCACAATGAGGATATAGTAAAAATGACGGTAGCAATTGGAATTAGATCATTACGTATGTGACAATGAGAATATAGTAAAGTGACGGTGGTAATTGGAATGAGATCATTACGTATGTGACGTTGAGAATATAGTAAAGTGACGGTGGCAATTGGAATTATATCATTACGTATGTGACAATGAGAATATAGTAAAGTGACGGTGGCAATTGGAATTAGATCATTAGGTATGTGACAATGAGAACATAGTAAAGTGAAGGTAGCAATTGAAATTAGATCATTACGTATGTGACAATGAGAATATAGTAAAGTGACGGTGGCAACTGGAATTAGATCATTACGTATGTGACAATGAGAACATAGTAAAGTGACGGTGGCAATTGGAATTAGATCTTTACGTATGTGACAATGAGAATATAGTAAAGTGACGTTGGCAATTGGAATTAGATCATTAGGTATGTGACGATGAGAATATAGTAAAGTGACGGTGGCAATTGGAATTAGAGCATTAGGGATGTGACATTGAGAATATAGTAAAGTGACGGTAGCAATTGGAATTAGATCATTAGGGATGTGACATTGAGAATATAGTAAAGTGACGGTGGAAATTGGAATTAGATCATTAGGGATGTGACATTGAGAACATAGTAAAGTGACGGTAGCAATTGGAATTAGATCATTAGGGATGTGACATTGAAAACATAGTACAGTGACGGTAGCACTTGGAATTAGATCATTAGGGATGTGACAATGAGAACATAGTAAAGTGACGGTGGAAATTGAAATTATATCATTAGGTATGTGACACAAAGAATATAGTAAAGTGACGGTGGCAATTGGAATTAGATCATTAGGTATGTGACAATGAGAACATAGTAAAGTGACGGTAGCAATTGGAATTAGATCATTAGGTATGTGACAATGAGCACATAGTAAAGTGACGGTGCAAATTGGAATTAGATCATGAGCTATTTGATACTGAGAACATAGTAAAGTGACGGTGGCAATTGGAATTAAATCATTAGGGATGTGACATTGAGAACATAGTAAAGTGACGGTAGCAATTGGAATTAGATCATTAGGTATGTGACAATGAGAATATAGTAAAGTGACGGTGGCAATTGGAATTAGATCATTAGGGATGTGACATTGAGAACATAGTAAAGTGACGGTAGCAATTGGAATTAGATCATTAGGTATGTGACAATGAGAATATAGTAAAGTGACGGTGGCAATTGAGATTAGGTCATTACGTATGTGACAATGAGAACATAGTAAAGTGACGGTAGCAATCGGAATTAGATCATTAGGTATGCGACAATGAGAATATAGTAAAGTGACGGTAGCAATTGGAATTAAATCATTCGGTATGTGACAATGAGAATATAGTAAAGTGACGGGGGCAATTGGAATTAGATCATTAGGTATGTGACAATGAGAATATAGTAGAGTGACGGTAGCAATTGGAATTAGATCATTAGGGATGTGACAATGAGAATATATTAAAGTGACGGTAGCAATTGGAATTAGATCATTACGTATGTGACAATGAGGATATAGTAAAGTGACGGTAGCAATTGGAATTAGATCACTACGTATGTGACAATGAGAATATAGTGAAGTGACGGTGGCAATTGGAATTAGATCATTACGAATGTGACAATGAGAATATAGTAAAGTGACGGTGGCAATTGGAATTAGATCATTAGGTATGTGACAATGAGAACATAGTAAAGTGACGGTGGCAATTGGAATTAGATCATTACGTATGTGACAATGAGAATATAGTAAAGTGACGGTGGCAATTGGAATTAGATCATTAGGTATGTGACGATGAGAATATAGTAAAGTGACGGTGGCAATTGGAATTAGATCATTAGGTATGTGACAATGAGAATATAGTAAAGTGACGGTGGCAATTGGAATTAGATCATTAGGTATGTGACAATGAGAATATAGTAAAGTGACGGTGGCAATCGGAATTAGATCAATAGGTATGTGATAGTGAGAACATAGTAAAGTGACGGTGCCAATTGGAATTAGATCATTAGGTATGTGACAATGAGAATATAGTAAAGTGACGGTGGCAATTGGAATTAGATCAATAGGTATGTGACAATGAGAATATAGTAAAGTGACGGTGGCAATTGGAATTAGATCATTAGGTATGTGATAATGAGAATATAGTAAAGTGACGGTGGCAATTGGAATTAGATCATTAGGTATGTGACAATGAGAATATAGTAAAATGACGGTGGCAATAGGAATTAGATCATTAGGTATGTGACATTGAGAATATAGTAAAGTGACGGTAGCAATTGGAATTAGATCATCAGGTATGTGATACTGAGAACATAGTAAAGTGACGGTGGCAATTGGAATTAGATCATTAGGTATGTGATAGTGAGAACATAGGAAAGTGACCGTTGGAATTGGAATTAGATCATTAGGTATGTGATAGTGAGAATATAGTAAAGTGACTTTAGCAATTGAAATTATATCATTAGGCATGTGATAGTGAGAACATAGTAAAGTGGCTTTAGCAATTGGAATTACATCATTAGGGATGTGACAATGAGAACATATTAAAGTGACGTTAGAAATTGGAATTAGATCATTAGCTATGAGATACTGAGAACATAGTAAAGTGACGGTAGCAATTGGAATTAGATCATTAGGGATGTGACAATGAGAACACAGTAAAGTGACGGTAGCAATTGGAATTAGATCATTAGGGATGTGATACTGAGAACATAGTAAAGTGACGGTGGAAATTGGAATTAGATCATTAGCTAATAGATAGTGAGAACATAGTAAAGTGACGGTAGAATTTGGAATTAGATCATTAGGGATTTGACATTGAGAATATAGTAAAGTGACGGTAGAAACTGGAATTAGATCATTAGGGATGTGACATTGAGAACATAGTAAAGTGACGGTAGCAATTGGAATTAGATCATTAGGTATGTGACAATGAGATCATAGTAAAGTGACGGTGGCAATGGGAATTAGATCATTAGGTATGTGACAATGAGAACATAGTAAAGTGACGGTGGCAATTGGAATTAGATTATTACGTATGTGACAATGAGAATATAGTAAAGTGACGGTACCAATTGGAATTAGATCATTACGTATGTGACAATGAGAACATAGTAAAGTGACGGTAGCAATCGGAATTAGATCCTTAGGTATGCGACAATGAGAATATAGTAAGGTGACGGTAGCAATTGGAATTAGATCATTAGGTATGTGACAATGAGAATATAGTAAACTGACGGTGGCAATTGGAATTAGATCATTAGGTATGTGACAATGAGAATATAGTAAAGTTACGGTGGCAATTGGAGTTAGATCACTAGGTATGTGACAATGAGGATATAGTAAAGTGACGGTACCAATTGGAATTAGATCATTAGGTATGTGACAATGAGAATATAGTAATGTGACGGTGGCAATTGGAATTAGATCATTACGAATGTGACAATGAGAATATAGTAAAGTGACGGTGGCAATTGGAATTAGATCATTAGGTATGTGACAATGAGAACATAGTAAAGTGACGGTGGCAATTGGAATTAGATCATTACGTATGTGACAATGAGAATATAGTAAAGTGACGGTGGCAATTGGAATTAGATCATTAGGTATGTGACGATGAGAATATAGTAAAGTGACGGTGGCAATTGGAGTTAGATCATTAGGTATGCGACAATGAGAATATAGTAAAGTGACGGTGGCAATTGGAATTAGATCATTAGGTATGTCACAATGAGAATATAGTAAAGTGACGGTGGCAATTGGAATTAGATCATTAGGTATGTGATAGTGAGAACATAGTAAAGTGACGGTGGCAATTGGAATTAGATCATTAGGTATGTGACAATGAGAATATAGTAAAGTGACGGTGGCAATTGGAATTAGATCAATAGGTATGTGACAATGAGAATATAGTAAAGTGACGGTGGCAATTGGAATTAGATCATTAGGTATGTGACAATGAGAATATAGTAAAGTGACGGTGGCAATTGGAATTAGATCATTAGGTAAGTGACAATGAGAATATAGTAAAGTGACGGTGGCAATTGGAATTAGATCATTAGGTATGTGACAATGAGAATATAGTAAAGTGACGGTGGCAATTGGAATTAGATCATTAGGTATGTGACATTGAGAATATAGTAAAGTGACGGTAGCAGTTGGAATTAGATCATCAGTTATGTGATACTGAGAACATAGTAAAGTGACGGTGGCAATTGGAGTTAGATCATTAGGTATGTGATAGTGAGAAGATAGTAAAGTGGCTTTAGCTATTGGAATTAGATCATTAGGGATGTGACAATGTGAACATATTAAAGTGACGTTAGAAATTGGAATTAGATCATTATCTATGAGATACTGAGAACATAGTAAAGTGACGGTAGCAATTGGAATTAGATCATTAGGGATGTGACAATGAGAACATAGTAAAGTGACTGTAGCAATTGGAATTAAATCATTAGGGATGTGACAATGAGAACATAGTAAAGTGACGGTGGAAATTGGAATTAGAGCATTAGCTATTTGATACTAAGAACATAGTAAAGTGACGGTGGAAATTGAAATTATATCATTAGCTAATAGATACTGAGAACATAGTAAAAGTGACGGTAGAAACTGGAATTAGATCATTAGCGATGTGATACTGAGAACATAGTAAAGTGACGGTGGAAATTGGAATTAGATCATTAGCTAATAGATACTGAGAACATAGTAAAGTGACGGTAGCAATTGGAATTAGATCATTTGGGATGTGACATTGAGAATATAGTAAAGTGACGGTGGAAATTGGAATTAGATCATTAGGGATGTGACATTGAGAACATAGTAAAGTGACAGTAGCAATTGGAATTAGATCATTAAGGATGTGACATTGAGAATATAGTAAATTGACGGTAGCAATTGGAATTAGATCATTAGGGATGTGACATTGAAAATATAGTAAAGAGGCGGTGGAAATTGGAATTAGATCATTAGGGATGTGACATTGAGAACATAGTAAAGTGACGGTGGAAGTTGGAATTAGATCATTAGGGATGTGACATTGAGAACATAGCAAAGCGACGGTAGCAATTGGAATTAGATCATTAGTTATGAGATACTGAGAACATGTAAAGTGACGGTAGCAATTGGAATTAGATCATTAGGGATGCGACATTGAGAACATAGTAAAGTGGCGGTGGCAATTGGAATTAGATCATTAGGTATGTGATAGTGAGAACATAGTAAAGTGACGGTAGCAATTGGAAGTGGATCATTAGCTATGAGATACTGAGCACATGTAAAATGACGGTAGCAATTGGAATTAGATCATTAGGTATGTGATAGTGAGAACATGTAAAGTGACGGTAGCAATTGGAATTAGATCATTAGGTATGTGATAGTGAGAATATAGTAAAGTGACGGTAGCAATTGGAATTAGATCATTACGTATGTGACAATGAGAATATAGTAAAGTGACGGTAGCAATCGGAATTAGATCATTAGGTATGTGACAATGAGAATATAGTGAAGTGACGGTGGCAACTGGAATTAGATCATTAGTATGTGACAATGAGAATATAGTAAAGTTACGGTGGCAATTGGAATTAGATCACTAGGTATGTGACAATGAGGATATAGTAAAGTGACGGTGGCAATTGTAATTAGATCATTAGGGATGTGACAATGAGAATATAGTAAAGTGACGGTAGCAATTGGAATTAGATCATTACGTATGTGACAATGAGAATATAGTAAAGTGACGGTAGCAATTGGAATTAGATCATTACGTATGTGACAATGAGGATATTGTAAAGTGACGGTAGCAATTGGAATTAGATCATTACGTATGTGAAAATGAGAATATAGTAAAGTGACGGTGGCAATTGGAATTAGATCATTACGAATGTGACAATGAGAATATAGTAAAGTGACGGTGGCAATTGGAATTAGATCATTAGGTATGTGACAATGAGATCATAGTAAAGTGACGGTGGCAATGGGAATTAGATCATTAGGTATGTGACAATGAGAATATAGTAAAGTGACGGTGGCAATTGGAATTAGATCATTAGGTATGTCACAATGAGAATATAGTAAAGTGACGGTGGCAACTGGAGCTAGATCATTAGGTATGTGATAGTGAGAACATAGTAAAGTGACGGTGGAAATTGGAATTAGATCACTAGGTATGTGACAATGAGAATATAGTAAAGTGACGGTGGCAATTGGAATTAGATCAATAGGTATGTGACAATGAGAATCTAGTAAAGTGACGGTAGCAATTGGAATTAGATCATCAGGTATGTGATACTGAGAACATAGAAAAGTTACGGTGGCAATTGGAATTAGATCATTAGGTATGTGATAGTGAGAACATAGTAAAGTGACTTTAGCAATTGGAATTAGATCATTAGGTATGTGATACTGAGAATATAGTAAAGTGACTTTAGCAATTGGAATTATATCATTAGGCATGTGATAGTGAGAAGATAGTAAAGTGGCTTTAGGTATTGGAATTAGATCATTAGGGATGTGACAATGAGAACATATTAAAGTGACGTTAGAAATTGGAATTAGATCATTATCTATGAGATACTGAGAACATAGTAAAGTGACGGTAGCAATTGGAATTAGATCATTAGGGATGTGACAATGAGAACATAGTAAAGTGACGGTAGCAATTGGAATTAGATTATTAGGGATGTGACAATGAGAACATAGTAAAGTGACAGTGGAAATTGGAATTAGAGCATTAGCTATTTGATACTAAGAACATAGTAAAGTGACGGTGGAAATTGAAATTATATCATTAGCTAATAGATACTGAGAACATAGTAAAAGTGACGGTAGCAACTGGAATTAGATCATTAGCGATGTAATACTGAGAACATAGTAAAGTGACGGTGGAAATTGGAATTAGATCATTAGCTAATAGATACTGAGAACATAGGAAAGTGACGGTAGCAATTGGAATTAGATCATTTGGGATGTGACATTGAGAATATAGTAAAGTGACGGTGGAAATTGGAATTAGATCATTAGGGATGTGACATTGAGAACATAGTAAAGTGACAGTAGCAATTGGAATTAGATCATTAGGGATGTGACATTGAGAATATAGTAAATTGACGGTAGCAATTGGAATTAGATCATTAGGGATGTGACATTGAAAATATAGTAAAGTGGCGGTGGAAATTGGAATTAGATCATTAGGGATGTGACATTGAGAACATAGTAAAGTGACGGTAGCAATTGGAATTAGATCATTAGGGATGTGACATTGAGAACATAGTACAGTGACGGTGGAAGTTGGAATTAGATCATTAGGGATGTGACATTGAGAACACAGTAAAGTGACGGTGGAAGTTGGAATTAGATCATTAGGGATGTGACATTGGGAACATAGTAAAGTGACGGTAGTAATTGGAATTAGATCATTAGGGATGTGATAGTGAGAATATAGTAAAGTGACGGTAGCAATTGGAATTCGATCATTAGGGATGTGACATTGAGAACATAGTAAAGTGATGGTAGCAATTGGAATTAGATCATTAGGGATGTGATATTGAGAACACAGTAAAGTGACGGTGGAAGTTGGAATTAGATCATTAGGGATGTGACATTGAGAACATAGTAAAGTGATGGTAGCAATTGGAATTAGATCATTAGGGATGTGACATTGAGAACACAGTAAAGTGACGGTGGAAGTTGGAATTAGATCATTAGGGATGTGACTTTGAGAACATAGTAAAGTGACGGTAGCAATTGCAATTAGATCATTAGGGATGTGACATTGAGAACATAGTAAAGTGACGGTGAAAGTTGGAATTAAATCATTAGGGATGTGACATTGAGAACATAGTGAAGTGACGGTAGCAATTGGAATTAGATCATTAGGGATGTGACATAAGTGACGGTGGAAATTGGAATTAGATCATTAGGGATGTGACAATGAGAATATAGTAAAGTGACGGTAGCAATTGGAATTATATCATTAGGGATCTGACATCGAGAATATAGTAAAGTGACGGTAGCAATTGGAATTAGATCATTACGTATGTGACAATGATAATAGAGTAAAGTGACGGTAGCAATTGGAATTAGATCATTAGGAATGTGACAATGAGAACATAGTAAAGTGACGGTAGCAATTGGAATTAGATCATTACGTATGTGACAATGATAATAGAGTAAAGTGACGGTAGCAATTGGAATTAGATCATTAGGTATGTGATAGTGAGAATATAGTAAAGTGACGGTAGCAATTGGAATTATATCATTTGGGATCTGACATTGAGAATATAGTAAAGTGACGGTAGCAATTGGAATTATATCATTAGGGATCTAACATTGAGAATATAGTAAAGTGACGGTAGCAATTGGAATTATATCATTAGGGATCTAACATTGAGAATATAGTAAAGTGACGGTAGCAATTGGAATTAGATCATTAGGTATGTGACAATGATAATAGAGTAAAGTGACGGTAGCAATTGGAATTAGATCATTAGGAATGTGACAATGAGAACATAGTAAAGTGACGGTAGCAATTGGAATTAGATCATTACGTATGTGACAATGATAATAGAGTAAAGTGACGGTAGCAATTGGAATTAGATCATTAGGTATGTGATAGTGAGAATATAGTAAAGTGACGGTAGCAATTGGAATTATATCATTTGGGATCTGACATTGAGAATATAGTAAAGTGACGGTAGCAATTGGAATTAGATCATTAGGTATGTGACAATGAGAATATAGTAAAGTGACGGTAGCAATTGGAATTAGATCATTAGGTATGTGACAATGAGAACATAGTAAAGTGACGGTAGCAATTGGAATTAGATCATTAGGTATGTGATAGTGAGAATATAGTAAAGTGACGGTAGCAATTGGAATTATATCATTAGTGATCTGACATTGAGAATATAGTAAAGTGACTGTAGCAATTGGAATTAGATCATTAGGTATGTGATAGTGAGAATATAGTAAAGTGACGGTAGCAATTGGAATTATATCATTAGGGATCTGACATTGAGAATATAGTAAACTGACGGTAGCAATTGGAATTAGATCATTAGGGATGTGACATTGAGAACATAGTAAAGTGGCGGTAGCAATTGGAATTATATCATTAGGGATGTGATACTGAGAACATAGTAAAGTGACGGTAGCAATTGGAATTAGATCATTAGGTATGTGACAATGAGAACATAGTAAAGTGACGGTAGCAATTGGAATTAGATCATTAGGTATGTGACAATGAGAATATAGTAAAGTGACGGTAGCAATTGGAATTAGATCATTAGGTATGTGACAATGAGAACATAGTAAAGTGACGGTAGCAATTGGAATTAGATCATTAGGTATGTGACAATGAGAATATAGTAAAGTGACGGTAGCAATTGGAATTATATCATTAGGGATGTGATACTGAGAACATAGTAAAGTGACGGTAGCAATTGGAATTAGATCATTAGGTATGTGACAATGAGAACATAGTAAAGTGACGGTAGCAATTGGAATTAGATCATTAGGTATGTGACAATGAGAATATAGTAAAGTGACGGTAGCAATTGGAATTAGATCATTAGGTATGTGACAATGAGAATATAGTAAAGTGACGGTAGCAATTGGAATTAGATCATTAGGTATGTGACAATGAGAACATAGTAAAGTGACGGTAGCAATTGGAATTAGATCATTAGGTATGTGACAATGAGAATATAGTAAAGTGACGGTAGCAATTGGAATTAGATCATTAGGTATGTGACAATGAGAATATAGTAAAGTGACGGTAGCAATTGGAATTAGATCATTAGGTATGTGACAATGAGAATATAGTAAAGTGACGGTAGCAATTGGAATTAGATCATTAGGTATGTGACAATGAGAACATAGTAAAGTGACGGTAGCAATTGGAATTAGATCTTTAGGTATGTGACAATGAGAACATAGTAAAGTGACGGTAGCAATTGGAATTAGATCATTAGGTATGTGACATTGAGAACATAGTAAAGTGACGGTAGCAATTGGAATTAGATCTTTAGGTATGTGACAATGAGAACATAGTAAAGTGACGGTAGCAATTGGAATTAGATCTTTAGGTATGTGACAATGAGAACATAGTAAAGTGACGGTGGCAATGGGAATTAGATCTTTAGGTATGTGACAATGAGAACATAGTAAAGTGACGGTAGCAATTGGAATTAGATCTTTAGGTATGTGACAATGAGAACATAGTAAAGTGACGGTAGCAATTGGAATTAGATCATTAGGTATGTGACATTCAGAACATAGTAAAGTGACGGTAGCAATTGGAATTAGATCTTTAGGTATGTGACAATGAGAACATAGTAAAGTGACGGTAGCAATTGGAATTAGATCATTAGGTATGTGACAATGAGAATATAGTAAAGTGATGGTAGCAATTGGAATTAGATCATTAGGTATGTGACAATGAGAATATAGTAAAGTGACGGTAGCAATTGGAATTAGATCTTTAGGTATGTGACATTGAGAACATAGTAAAGTGACTGTAGCAATTGGAATTAGATCATTAGGTATGTGACAATGAGAATATAGTAAAGTTACGGTAGCAATTGGAATTAGATCATTAGGTATGTGACAATGAGAATATAGTAAAGTGACGGTAGCAATTGGAATTAGATCTTTAGGTATGTGACATTGAGAACATAGTAAAGTGACGGTAGCAATTGGAATTAGATCATTAGGTATGTGACATTGAGAACATAGTAAAGTGACGGTAGCAATTGGAATTAGATCTTTAGGTATGTGACAATGAGAACATAGTAAAGTGACGGTAGCAATCGGAATTAGATCTTTAGGTATGTGACAATGAGAACATAGTAAAGTGACGGTAGCAATTGGAATTAGATCTTTAGGTATGTGACATTGAGAACATAGTAAAGTGACGGTAGCAATTGGAATTAGATCATTAGGTATGTGACAATGAGAATATAGTAAAGTGACGGTAGCAATTGGAATTAGATCATTAGGTATGTGATAGTGAGAACATAGTAAAGTGACTTTAGCAATTGGAATTAGATCATTAGGTATGTGATAGTGAGAACATAGTAAAGTGACTTTAGCAATTGGAATTAGATCATTAGGTATGTGATAGTGAGAACATAGTAAAGTGACTTTAGCAATTGGAATTAGATCATTAGGTATATGATAGTGAGAACATAGTAAAGTGACTTTAGCAATTGGAATTAGATCATTAGGTATGAGACACTGAGAGCATGGAGAAGTGACGGTGAAAATTTAAACTAGGCCATTAGTGACGCGACATTGAGAGTTTAGTGAAGTGAGTTTGGAAATTTAATCTTGATCATATTACCGACGTTACAGTCAGAACGTTCTGAAGTGACAGTGGAAATTGAAATTAGTGATGTGACAGACAAAACTTAGTGATAGGACAGTGAAAATACAAATTAAAACACTAGTGGTAAGGCAGTGAGAACTTACTGATGTCACAGTGAAAACCGGACAAAGTGAAAATATCATAGCTTGCTGCTGGTTATACATCAAATTATGGGCAAATACAAAGACAATTTTTGAAACATGAGTATTTCTAGATGCTGGTTTATTACGTACACTAATGTAATAATTTGTGAAAACATTATCGTTGATGTCTAAATACGCATCATCATTGCAAGTGTGAAAAATAATTGTAGGGCTACCCGATTATTCCTCAGTTTTTCTATTAAATTGTGTTGATATCACTCAGAGGGGGAGAGATTTACGAGGAATATATCTGGAGCAAGTGATTGCTGTTACGTGAATTTGGGTTGCTTCGAATTCCTTCCCCTCACTCATCATATACAGCGTTAAATTCATGGTAATCCCGGCTTTATAGCCCATCAACAAGTTGCGTGGCAGGTTTAGATAGCGCCGTCAATTCCACCGCCTCTAGCACTCATCCAACACCACTTGAGATGAAGAGCTACTTGCACAAGCATCTGCGTTACAAATCCAAAACACTTCTTTTTTTGAAACATAAATTGTAAACGCCTTCGCCTTGCATCCACGGATAAATTAATATAGGTCGTATAATTGGTGTTCTTAACTGAAGTGAGTTGTTAATTACTGGAAACCAAACAGCGGAAAAGGCATAGAACTGTGTTTACAGGGTTGGCTATAGACGGCGTTCCATACAAAGATTCTCACAAAGACAGTAACGTATACTTGTAGGAAAGAGTTGCGTTTTTCAAGTGGAGCAAAGCTCACTGACTTCAAAATAATAAAATTAAACTAAGGTTAGAATGTTACTGTTGCTTTTGCAGAATTCTATTACAAAAATCTGATGTGTTGACTCACATGACTTTCTGTACTCCTGTATAAACTATTCTTACAAACACTTATTCCTCTATCTACTTCATATTAATCCAGATGAACACTAGCAGACATTGGCTTATTGCTAATTGTCTTATACTTGCAAGGGGAATATAGAAATTTCACTAAGCCTTTAAACGATAGTCAAAACTTTTAAGATCCCACTTTGTGATGACTTTTAAATTCCGTTCTTTTTGCATGGACAAGAGATAAAAAACGAATAACGCATTGCTATTTGAGAAAAGTATAATTATTTGAATGCTCAAATATGTCTCGTAAGTAGTTCACTTCACTAAAGTGTATTTAACGAGATTCACGTTTTTTGTGAAGTAAGAATTTATCTCTTACGGTTTATAACTTACACAACAGCAATTCACAATGAAGAACACTTCTGAGGACATTCCCAGAAAATTCAATACATAAATGTAATTTTGAATAAAAATATCTTAAACATATAACATTTGAATTAAAACCCTTAGAGTTATTTTGGGAACATCTAAATTTATCTATCAGCTCCCAAAGTTTATCGGTCTAATTTTGGGACATTCTGTATACAGTAGAAGTTGTTAGGTAACATTCCCCCTTCTTGGAATTTCTTTTTGTACATCGGTTATCCAAAAATTATTTTGATAAGAATGGTGGTGAATGAAAAGATCATTATCACCATTCATGGTTTGGACCCATGGATCCGTTCCGTCCCCATCAATCGATATAATCTCTCCATCTCTTCTTCGGTCTTCCTATGTCTCTTTTACCGATTTGAACGTAGTCGGTCACTATTCTATAGGAATCTGTCCTTGTTCATCCTTTGTACCTGTCGTCTTCAGTTTCCTTTATTCTGTTTAATCCTTTTTATTAAGTTAAATATGTTCAGTTTTTCTCTTATTTCTTTATTTGTTTTATAATCTATCAGAGTATCCAGCCACTGATGTTAAAGATCCCATTTCTGCTGATTCAGTTTTTCTTTTCTGTTTTCTGATTAATGTCAATGTTTCACTTGCATACAGTAGTACAGGGGCCGCCAATGTATTATAAAATTAAATTTGGTTTCTCTTCTAGTTTTCCTTCTAAGGGTTCTCTTTATTGCACCGCACATGAGACTTAGTTTATTTAATTCCTTGTCAACATATTTCTCTTCCAACATAGCAGTTAATTCTGATCTCAAGTAGTTAAATGTTTCGATCTGTTGTATCACTTTCATATTTATTACAATCTTGATTCTAAGATGCTCCTTTCCTTTAAATCAGCAATGGGCAGAACGCGTATTGTGATTACGACTGTAATCATGGCCTTGGCTTAGAATAGCGCCGATTTCAAGTCACCTACCCCAAGTGTGTGTGCTGTGTCAAGCAGGTTGCAGAACCTAATGTGTTGGGGTTTGCCCACCGCTGATTTAAATGTGAAAACTCTGGTTTCATTTGTATATATTTGTAAACTATAAGATTACAACATTTTACTTAATATATGTACTTTCATTTGTAGGGCATCCTCTGACTTTGCAATAAGTACTTGATCGTCTGCGGATAATACAGTGTCCATTGTTGTTACTCATATAGTTATGTATCAACAGAGGAATGTGTATTCAGTTATGTGACAACAAAATAAACCATTTCAATCTGCTCAATTTACGGTCATATGGTTTTAAAGTTTGAAATTCGTGTTACGCCAAAGAACAAAAGAGTGACATCCCCCCCCCCCCCCTTTGCAGTGGGCTCTTCATATAAGGAAGTTTGTCTGTTAGTTTTATATTATTCATTCCAGAGCAAGAATATACCTATATATATATATATATATAGGTACATAGGTGGTTAAAGTACTATATAAAGATGTAAATGTTCCAGGAATAGCATGTCGCAGTGGGCCAGCATGATAAAGCGACATCAATCACCTGTCAGTAGGTTAGCGCCTTTGTGGCCCTCTCAATAAGGTCAAGGTGACATGGCGCCCTGAAGGCTGTTCACTGACTGGGCCATCTGGTGAGTCATCACGTCCGGCAACAAGATACCATCTACCTCTTTTTTCCCCACTGATATTTCATACACGTAGCAAACTTACTCCAAAAAAGACAAATATCGATATTAAAACTATCAAAAATATTTGCTTGTAGCATTCCCAATGTGAAACAAACCTCTTGGTTTTCAAACATTATTTTCCTTCCATTTGGCACTTTAAATATTTATCTTATATCTAATAGTTAATCGAAAAACGAACTGCATTTCAGGAAGAAACCTATTTGATCATGATAGATTTAGAAAAAGCTTATGACTCAATTCCGAGGAACAAATTATGGGAAGTATTAGAGAAATATAATACCGATAGAAGACTAATTGAAGTTACTAAACACATTTATAAAGATAACACAGCTTATGTTAAAACTGAAAATATATATAATCCTATAGAAACCACAAAGGGACTGAAACAAGGCTGCAGTCTATCACAAATTTTGTTTAATATTTATATATTAATGAAATGGAACCAAAGCTGCATAGGTATAGGCATTCCAATAGGTATCAGATTTTTGCTGACACTACAATTTGTCGATGACCAACTGGTTTTAGAGCAAGACAAATCCGGAATTTATGATAAAAAGGTTGAAAAACACATGAATTAAGGGGTCTTACAGTAAGTTTACAAAAGACAGAATATTTGGCAATAAACAGCAATGAAAGAGACAATTTAATGTTGGAAGGAATACAAATAAAGCAAGTGAAAGAAACGAAATATTTGGAAATAATAGTCGATAACATCGAAGGCATAGGCAAAGACAACATAAAGCATAGAATTGAGCTGAACCGGAAAATAATATCATCGTGAAATGTTTTATGGCGGGATAAGCATATTTGGAAGGACACCAAGAATATGTAAGATTTGAAGCTTTCACGGCGAGCGTTATTAATCAAGGTTTCACGGATGATCAGCCGTGTCAGATTTATGAACATCGAGCTTTCGGCCATTCCAGACTCCATGGCCTTCGAAGAATGGCCGAAAGCTCGATGTTCAAAAATCTGACACAGCTGATCATCCCTGAAGCCTTGATTAATTACCAAAAAATATATTGGTAAAACATTGGTGGAACCTGTTGCAATATATGGAAGTGAGGTGCGGACAATCAACATCTACTACAGGAATAGACTAATAGCTCTAGAAATGGATTATTTACGCAGAAATGGCAAAAATCAAAATTAGAACATATCACAAATAAGTAAATTAGAAACATAATGGAGGCAGAAGTATTGAGAGGAAGGAATTAAAATGGTTGGGACACATATTAAGGATGGAAGATGAGCATCTTAAAACATTTGACTATCACTAAAAGCCTACTGTATTCCTATATTCCCCTTGCACCTACAAGAAAATTAGCAATAAGACAATTTCTGAAAATGCTTATGTCGATTAAAACGTAGTAGATAAATAAGCATTTGCAAGAATAGTTTGTATAAGAGTGAGTATGTCTCTACATATATTTGTTAACAGAGTTTCTCCAAACTGAACCATATTAAAAGCATGTATCGCAATATGTTACGCGACGGTCACTTGGTGTATCTTCTAAGGATTTCGCCACCAAATATTGATAGACTTCTTAAACGTAAGCAGTACCAAAGAAATCACTTATGAACAGATGTTTATCGCATAAGATTCGAAAGCGCTTTCGGAAATCAAACGCAACGTACATATAACCAAACCCCACTGCAACACAATTGAGTGTTAAGAGTGGAACAGTCAGCATAAAGTGGAAGGAGGTAAACCCAATCTCCCCTCTTTCGCAAACGATGGACATCCTTGCTCTATACAATGATCAGGATGGGCCACTGACATAACCCAACAAACTTGGGAGTATTTTAACAGCAGCAGAACTGATTGATTTTGTACACCGATTCATTGCTATGTCTCTGAATAGGATCTACAACCATACAAGGGCTATAGCAGTGAAAACATTGGATAGAAACCGGTTCCTCGGCACCCATAGACAAAATCAATTCTATCTGCAGGAAAATTTAAAAATTTTTATTAGGGATATTGAAGGATAAGTGATGAACGTTTTTAACACATTTAGTAGAAATATTTATGGGGACCAGAATGGCAGAAAGAATGAACAATCTGTTTCATCAAGAAACCTTCAGCAAGAGACCTGCACTAGAATTTGATCTTTCTTTCTAACTTTGGTTCGTTCTAGCTTCCGTTTCTTCCGAAGGTTCAAAATCCTCGTCATGAGATCAGAGTATCTTCGAAGTAAAAGACAGCTGCACCTTTATAGGAGTATTTTGCGAAGAATGTATGTAATCTGGCTAGAACAAACGTACTGGCTTTAGGGTAGATTCTACATTGTCAGACAGGGAACTTTTCGCACTTCCCTGGATGTTGAGTCGACAGGGACGTTAAAACTGTACATATTTGGAAGTTTACAAGCTCTGGACATCCCTGTTTACAGACCTCAATGTACTGCTATCACAATGTGCCGCCTGGCTGGATGATAACAGTACAGTTGTAATCGCACAGTTATGCAAAATGGCAGCGGCTGACATACATGTTTTATGAGTGGAGTACGGTCGGAAGCCATTGATTGATTCTCTGAATGTGGTCAGGCAAGCGGAAACCTCACTGAATCACCGTTGTGTGAACGTGCCCAGTGTTGCAAGCAAAATGGCAGCATGGTGACCAATTAGCTAATTACTATTTATTCCAGTTTGTTGCCACGTGGCTGCCGGCCTGGTCAGAGTTAACAGTTGCAGACTGTCCATTATGACGTAGTTGCTGCACCTTACTTTCTTGTATTTCACTTAAGTACCATAGTTGGAAACACCCCTGTATTACTTTCCCTCTCCCCCTTGCTACCTGAACATCGGTTCCAAAGGAATCCACTCCAAGCACTGCATTTGAAGATAAGATTTTGTCGTGTTGCATAAGGTCGTTTTGAAGTGCTACGAGTATGCTAGAATTGTGTGCAATGATTACTTTTAATTTATCCTTTAAATGAATAGACACGTTTTCTGCAATACAGCACAATTGCTGTGGTTTATTACAAAAGAACACAAAGTCATTGTGTATAATGCAATATTAGTTAAAACAATGGTTATAGTAATATCTTTAGAACACTTACAAAATATGCATCTCACTGGGTACTTCTACCTGCCCCATCATAATCATCCAGGCTACCAGACCATCGACTATAATTATTTAGCCTGGGCCCACCACAGGCGAGATAGAGCACCCAGCGGGTTCAGCCACACTCCACCAACAGCATATTTTACGGTCGTGAAATACAGACTGTCTTAACGGCAGAAAGCAATTCAACCTGTGAAAAACTACTTGCATTTTTTCGCTGCTGCATTCACGCAGCCAGACCAAAATCATTCCGGTTGCCAAGAGAAATTTTTAGTAATGTTCAGCTGATTTCTAAGTAACCAAACTTCTATTTTTAGCACACAATAATATTAAGAAAATTTGATTCATGTTATCCATGTTGTTGTTTCATATCAAAATCACTTTCTTTTAATATGCATCTGGGCCTGAAAGGGTTAACTATCTACGAAACACCCCACCGCTTCCTTTACAATACTACCCAATCACCTATAAGCAACACAGCGATGGGAATGTACTATGTTTTGAACTCACTTTCCTCGAGCGTCAGAAAAATATGTACAAAGATATGTTACACTCAAAATGACGTTTTCTACTCACTATCGTTTATTTTTATATAGCTTCTAATAGACTGCTCTTACTAAAGCTTCTTTTTCTACCTACTTCATGATAGTTGAGATAAACATTTCCAGAAATAGTTTCACTACACATTTCGTTGGAGATACAAGGGCGATAGAGTAAACTGGTTCCATAATCAGATTTTAAAAGCGGGTCATAAGCGCTCACCATACTCTTGCGAGCTTTGAGAGAAAGAACTGAATAGCGACAGCAAACCAATAATGGCAAATTTCTGGGCAATGTTGTATGCTACAAAAAAGGAAGAAAAGAAACAAAATCGAAAAAAGAAAAAAAAAAAAAAAAAAGAAAAGAAAGAAAGAAAAGAAAAGCTTTTTAAATAAATTATATGTTTTAAAGAGGTGCAGCTACATCTTCAGCATAGTAAGTTTTTAAATTATACAAACTTCCTTCTGATTATCACCTACCTGACTTCCGAACGAAGATAACTTAACAGAAAATTCAAAACATTACGTTTCATTTGTCAGAATCAAAAACGTTTGGGCTCTTTTCGCAAAAATTAAAGATATCGAAAATGTTTCCATGTAAAGCATAGTTTGGAGTGGAGATATTTTCCTCACTATTCCACTCATGCTGGAATCACTTGTTGGTTGTGGTTTTATCACTTTGGTTATATCACCTCCTTTTCTTACGTTTCTGAACCGCTTAAGTATCTATATGCAGTAAAAACAATTAGCGGGTCATGCGAAAATGGCAGACAAAAGATTTGATGAATATTCTAGTGAGGATATTAATATTTGAATTGAACAGGTGAAGTCCAACAACTGTCATTTTAAATATAGCAGACCTACCTTCAGTGAATAGCCTACTAACGCAAGTTCGTTCATGTATATTCATCATATGTTAATTCCGCATTTCCCTGGATTAAACGCAGAAATTGCTGTTGTTCTCATAGCCCACTGGATTAGCTGTAGTGCCAACTGTAAAAGTAAATCTTAATTAAAATGTAAGTTGTTTACTTTTAAATCGCTATTAATATTAAATGGTATTAAATAAACGAATTATCTCGCGGAATACTTTAAACAAATACCACTCGAGGTTTTTATATTTGGATAATTTTTCTCGTGCTTCGCACTGGTAAGGTTATGGTCATATAAAACCCTTTCGTGGTATTACTACAAAAAATTTTCGTGGCATCTTTGGGAAATACTGAACTCAAACAGCAAATTTGGTATTTTTCTATGTTTTCGTTTTCGACGCTGCTCACATTGACATACAGACTATTTTACAAATTATTAATTAAAAATCGATTTTCTGTTCTACTTCATATTAAACTGGACAAATTTTGGCCGAAGTGATTTCTGTACCCATTTTTTTTTCAGAGGTTCATGAGAAATAAGATAACGGAATTAACATTTCAGACGTGTGTTCGAACGTTAAACTGGAAATGTTTAGTAAACCGCTAAAGGTATACAAGTCTCACTTAACACCAAAGACAACATATGATTTAAGACTAGTGGAGAAACATATTCCTGTAGTGAAAACTAAGCTAGTTCAATAAAAACGTTGCTAATGCCTGACCTTAACCATTTTTTCCCTCCGTCAAATGAAAATAGATTTTCATCCACTACCCGCTCATGCTATCATGCTGCGAAGCTGAAATTCCTGCAGTCCGTATGTTCCTCATTTTCAGCGCAGAGTTTAACAAAATATAGTTGATATTATAAGAGCTTAGGTATGTTGCAGACATTCAATACAATCATAATTAATTGCTGAATTTTCCTATTTTTATCTTACCCATTTACTTCCCTTTACTTGTTAACATTCATTTACGATACATGTAGCATTAAAATATAAATATAACTCTTAAATTATTTAAAGATAACTCTTTCGGCACAAGTGGCAATCTCACCTTCAGTTGTTGACTTGGTCAACATCACTAGCTCGCAGAGGCTAGTCCGGTCAACCTTGCTACTGGTTTTGAACAGCTGACAGTACTTTATTTTCGGTAAATATTTCTATTATATACTATCGTCGAAAAAATGTGCGTGCAGTAATATGCATTAGGTTCCTTACACAAAGCCGGAAGTGAAAAGACGAAACGAAGTTGAGCATTTTCAAATTTCTTCCTCCTTCAAGAATGCACTTGTATCGCAGATATACTATTGTCAAAATCAACGAAATGTTCAAAACGTCCCATACAACAAACATTATAAAAAATCAAGCGAAATGGTTCCACAATTCCCGCATTTTCCTGGTTTCCCTAGGTCGGAGGCGAATGCTGAGGTAGTTCCTCTTCTCCCACGACTTTCCTGTCCACTGTTTCTTGTGCCTATCATTTCCTTCACCATCATCTGTTTTAGTGTTGAGGGACCAGATGACTGTTCGAGGTGTTGCGGCTGGGCGGTTGAAGTGCACTTTGTGAAGTTTTCTCTCTGGTGTAGGTCGGACTGCTCACGGACGTGCCCTCCGGGTGTTCCCCTTACGGGGACCCTTAGGGTTCGAGGCTTACGGATTGGGTTGAGTGACGTCGGATGCGTTCAATCTGAAAACGTTAGAGACCTCGTCCACGTTTGTGCACGTCACCTCACGGGTTTGGTCGTCCTTCGAGTCTCTTCCTCATCCTTCCTCCCAGGGGCAGCGTTCGAAGCACAAAGAGACCATTGGTCTATGTGCGTTGCTTATCCCCGGTTTCGGAGACCCTTCCGTGATAGGCATATATTTACCATTTCTTTTAAGAGTTCTTATAGAAAATCTGGACCAACACCAAGAAAAAATAACTTCAATGCCTTATTTCCTTTCTGCAAATTAAAAACGTACATTTTCTATCCGGTAATTCCACCCCTAGATTATTTTAAAGTGGGGACGAATATCTTCCGGAACCAATGTGAATGTGAAAACAACATTTAATAACGGATGGCAGGAGTCAACACAATATCCAATTAGAGGCTTGCCACGCCTTGCGGTGTGTATAATTAAACAGGCTGTGAAATCACGCTGTAAAGCCAGTGATTTAATATCATTTGTGCCCACGCAATTTACTTGCCCACCAGGAAAGAGAATAGTCATGGTCAGCTATCAGCCGCCATTAAATGTTGTGTCTGCCATAAAATATAGGAAAATGAAACACGAGGACAGCACGAATTCACCGAAAATTCATATGAGTATGACTGTAAACACGAGGTAGGATTTAGGATTTCTAGAGGAGCCAGACTTTTAGTGTGCAGTTTATGCAAGTCACAAACCGTAGCATCTGCCTTAAATCCGTCACGAATATGTGGATTTGCCAATCCCGTGGGAGGTGCATTAAAAATTCATTCCACCTCTCCCAGCTATGAGGGGAGTCTGGTTTCGTACTCCATTCCACTTTTCTTTAGGGGCGCATGTCAATTTAAGCTACAATTCTTACAGCAATATTAGCACTGTGTAACTGTGCTCGAAATGAAAAAGTTGAGAACGACATCTGAAGTGCTTCATTCACATGACTTATTCTACACATTATCGTTTATTTTATCCCTCTTCTGCAATATGTATCTTTACAAAACATTTATTTTTCTATCTACTTCAATATCGATATAAACGTTTGAGAAATTATTTATACATTTCGTAGTAGCTTTGAAAAATATTGGTATTTACCTATCCGACCCTTTGTTTCGAGTTACGCTGTTGACAGATACATACAAGCGGAGCTTTTTCTAAAACTGATGTGTTGTACACACACATGACTTTCTCTACTCTTGTACTTTTCCTACAAACTCATATTCCTCTATCTTCTTCATGTCAGTCGAGATAAACATTTGCAAAAATTATGTTATTGCTGATTTTCTTCTGGATGCAAGGGGAGTATAGGAATACAGTAGGCTTTGAGCGATAGAACGAAAAATGCATTTGGACATAAATTGTGTTTTAACTAGATCTAAATTTTTTGTATAGTAAGATTTGGTTTATCTCTTACGGTTTACCAGTTATGCAAAAGTTGTCAAGAGTAATCAGGACTACATCGGCTATAACTAGAAAATTCAAATTTCGTTTGCCACACAAATCTTAGACATATGGCATTTTATTCAAAATCGTTAGAGCCATTTTTGAGAAAATAAAAATTTTCGAAAAATTTTCTCTGTAAAGGGTAGTTAGGGTAGAGGAATTGTATTCAAAATCTTCCTGTACATCTTGAAAATACTCGTATATTAAACTTAATACCAATTTTGGTTTTTAACCGACTTTTCGTTTTTGAGTTAGACTGTTCACAGACAGACACGCACACATACAGACACGCGCGGACCTTTTTTTAAGCAGCTCTGTTTGGATTCAGGGGGCCTCAAAACATGTATTTCCGGCGAAATCTCTACATCGAATTTTTGGGTCGAATACAATACTTCCCCTAATTACTGTGCGTAGTAGAGAAAGTAAAAATGTCCTTTTTAGGTTCAAAGGGCCTCCAAAAATGTATTTCTGGTGAAATCTCACGATATGAGTGCGTTCGGTGGGAAGAACCGAACAGTTACAAAGCAAGTGGGTGGGGTCGGAAGTGCAGTGAAGTAAATCAAACATTCGCAGTTCCGAGTTGCATTTGTTCGTGAGGCTGAGGCTTGCAAATGTAGTGCTGGTTTCATTGTGTAACTCTACATTCCTGTTATCATCTTGCCCCACGCTCCCCTCTGATCGCTACTACTGATGATGTTATGTGTTGTCAAAAAGATGTGACGCTGTCCTCAGAGTTCACTCGCATCGTGGCCGACTCTTCTAAATGAAGAATAATTCCATTAGGCTTACTTAGCAAGAACTTTTGAAAGCAAAAGTATACCTATGCTTCTCAAATTTGAGGAATGTAATCTGTAAGACATGTGGGAAAAAAAATCTGAATCCATAGTAACAAAAACACAAAACTGGCAATTTAGGTACCACCGAAGTTTCTGTTTTCAAAATCAAAGCGCCCGATCACAAAGTCGCCTTTTCTATAGTCTGCTTTACTAGTACTCAAAAGAAACCACAGTTGGACTAGCCAGAGTTTTGGGAAAACGTTTATCAAATAAATATAATATAAATATTTAGCAATGCAATGAAAATACCCTAAATAGTTTCATTTAATTACTTTTAGATATTCTTCAGCTGCCCTTATTAAACGGAAAAGGAAAACAGTATATTTATGCACGAAAAGTTTTGTACGAGCAGAATAAAACCAGTTGGTTGCACTGACGCAGAGGTGGAACCAGGATTGGTTTAGGGATGGGCAAACTTACTTAGAAACATACCGTAACAATCAACAAAATGCAGTCAGTAACAGAGCATTTTCGTATCTAAAATTTCAAAAAGCATGTAAGTGATCCACCGATTATTCTGGATGTAAATACTTATAAAACTATGTTTCTATTTAAGACGCATTTCAAACGTAATATTTACTTAATTTTATTGCACGTTGTTTCTTCTAATTTATTAAGAGCTTAATTCTTATTTAGAGTTATTTCACGTAAATGTAGAGAATATTTGATTCGACCTACCTGACGTGCTTATGCCTACCTACGCGCTTGAATCACTATAAATTGCTTTTGCTATAAATATTTATTTAATTGTTTAGCTATTCATAAATCAGATCATGATAGCTCGAACTTCTGACACTCTCAAGATAAATTCTGGAGCTTAGTTTATACTACTACCAAATTGCAAAGCCTATAATTAATAACTGAATAAATTATATTAAAGAGCATTATTATAACAATATTACATGTAGGACGTGTAACAGGACCAAGCGGGATAGTTCAGGTGGTAACATCTGTAGGCCGCATTCGAGAGGTCGTGGGCTCGATTCCGGTCGACCACCCACTCTGACCTTGGGTTTTGGCGATTTTCAGTGACCAGAAGGCCAATACTGCGGTAGTTTCTCATCTATCACCATTTACTTTCCATAAATTCCCTTTCATTCCGTTTCCTTCTGATCTATCAGTTGCACTTCTAGGTTTTCTGTTGTATGGCGGTGCCAGACAGATGACGTGGACGCGCTTGCTCAAAGGAAAAAGTACTTCCCATAGATACTAGAGAGCTGCTTGGTCGACGGTTCGTTCATCGCTCTCTCTAGGCAGCTCCAGTAGAGCGACGAGTCGTCGGACCTGAAGTTGTTAGGGACTTCCGCACATCTATGTGGTCTGTCTGCCTGCGACCTGTAGCCTTCTAGGTTCCTTCATCCCTTTCTCCTTGAGGGAGGTAGCCGCAATGGATCTATGTATGGTCTTAGAATACGAGGTGCTCCCCTTTGTTGTGTACCCTTCTACCCATACCTATTAGCTACTAGGATTTCCGTTTAGTGATCACAAAAGACTATACACCTACCATTATTAGGTATTATTATTTCCCATGTGCTAAAACAGCAATAACATGATTCCCTATTTAAGCACTCCCCTAAACTTTCTCACACATTGTAGATATGCATACATATACATAGAGCATATTCGGAACGCACCAGTCTCGTGTTGGTGAATGCTGGTCATATGGCACGATTGTTAAAAGTTCCCCTTGTATCCATTAGTAATGGTGGTCACTTCCCGAACAACAAGCAGATGTCGCTCATAATTAGATTTCTAGCCCCCCTGTGTTCACCATATAATACTGCATCCATCCCTTTATTGTGCAGTGATGCCATCCCTAGGGACTCCTATCGTGTGGGGATTCTTGTTTGTAAGTTCCTTTCGGTCAACATAAATCTAATACTATCTCGCTCTTTCAGAACCGTTGTTTTCTCTAAGCATTACAAATTCACATGAGTATCTTACAATATGGCAGTGATTCTGGTATCCATTTACTTATTCATTGTGTATTTCTGTCTAGAAATGCTTTCAAATAAAGCAATAAGTGCTTAGTTGCTTATGAAAACAGCATGTAAATGTTTAATTCACAAGCACAGAACAAATTCAGAGGTCACAGACACGAGCTCTTGCGGAAAAGAAAAAGAATGGTTGCAAACTTTCGAAATTCCGCTGGATTACGAACTTACACCAATGTACTCCAAGGAATATTTTGAAAATAACTCCACTTCGAAAGAAAAGAATTTGACACAAACTATATTTTAATGAGTTCTCTATTTTCACTATACACAGTCCATTATTTGCTAATGTTTTCCATATACACAGAATTATACGAATGTCAACCGGAGGAACATAATTTCACTGAATATTCGCAGATAACTAAATATTTACATTGTATTTCTCATTCCACTATCTAGAAAATATGTTCTAATCCAAAAGCCTAGATCTAAAAATAAAATCTGATGTATTGCAGTCAGATGACCTTTTCTACTCTTGTACTAACTATTCTTACCAACTCTTATCCCTCTATCTTCGAGATAAACGTTTGCAGAAATTATCTTATTGCTGATTTTCTTGTAGGTGCAATGGGAATATGGGAATACAGTAGACTTTGAGCGATAGACAAACATTTTAAAGCTGCGAAATTTCGTTCTCTTTGCATGGCCAAGAGATAAAAAAGTCAATAACGACCTTCCATTTGAGAAAAGTTTAAGTATTGCAAAATTCACACAAATGACAAGGGACATCTCCGAAACGGTCACTCCACAAAAAATGCATTTAGACATAACTTCTGCATAGTAAGATTTGTTCTGTCTCTTGCAGTTTATACAAAAGTCGGCAGGAGTAAACAGGACTTCATTGACTATAGCCACAGAATTCAAAATCTACATTTTATTTGCCATAAAAGTATCTCAAGCATATAGCATTTTAATCAAAATCGTTAGAGCCATTTTTGAGAAAATCAAAATTTTCGAAAAATGTTCCATGTAAAGGGCAGTTATGGGTGAAGGAATTTTCAAGTTTTCCCTGAAAGATACTAAACTTAAATACCAACTTTAGTTTTTAACCTAATTTTCGTTTTTGAGTTACGCTGTTCACATACACACACACACACACACACACACACACACACACACACACACACACACACAGACGGACAGAATTAATCACACATCAACATTTTTCAAGAGTGTTCCTTTCTGGAATCAGGATACCTCAAAATGTGTATTTCCTCTGAAGGCATGATTTCAATTTTTTATCTTAGAGTGCAATACTGCATGTAAGTGGCAGGGAAAATAAAAAATATTCAATGTCCAAGAATGAGACATGAATCGTGAACCCAGATTCCTGGAGGAGTAGCACTTGGTGGTTCTAGAAGTAGTAGTAGCACTATTAGAAGAAGGAGGAGGAGGAGGAGGAGAACCTCACGGTACATTTTCGAAGCCTCTTACCTGCCTAACTTTATCACAAGGCTTCCTCTACTTGACATTGCATACCACCTGCACCATAACTTCTCAAGTTGTTTGCCATCTTCTTCCAGAAACTCCATTAGCGCAAAAAACAATTCTAACGGCACCGTTTTTAGTTTGAAGTACTGCCGGCAAACTTTCACTGTAGAGGAGAAGAGACAACACCGAGACAAATGAAGGTCTTGGAACACATTTAGGGTCAATTGAGAGCGTTCCCAACTTCCTAATGCTACTGTCAAGAAGTCACATTGTCTTGATGACGTAGCAAGGGGGAGGAGCATATTAACAGCTGTTGCTGTGGAGATTGCTTCCACTCTGTCCTAAGTACTAGACACTTTTCTTCCGACAACTGCATTACATCACAAGCTATTAGTTTAGGAAAGCGAATGTTAACGAAGTATTAAAAATGTAGCGGGCTAACTGTAAGTGATGCACAGTCATTATCAAGGCCCGGATTCTGACTAAATGTCAACTTTTAATGTTGCACCACAGATAGCGCTAATTGTAGATAAAAACCTAGGTACCATGGGTTCCATATTATGAAAACACACTTTTCGTTTTTACTTTCTCTACTACGTATACTATAGCAGAGCAAGTATTGTATTCCGCCCAAAAATTCGAAGTCGAGATTTCACCGGAAATATATGATTTGAGGCCCCCGGAATCCAAAAAAAGCATTTTTAGAAAAATGTCCGTGTGTGTGTGTGTAGGTGTGTGTGTGTGTGTGTGTGTGTGTGTGTGTGTGTGTGTGTGTGTGTGTGTGTGTGTGTGTGTGTGTGTGTGTGTGTGTGTGT
Source organism: Tenodera sinensis (assembly GCA_030765045.1). Taxonomy (NCBI): domain Eukaryota; kingdom Metazoa; phylum Arthropoda; class Insecta; order Mantodea; family Mantidae; genus Tenodera; species Tenodera sinensis. The sequence continues at coordinate 433,545 of JAUKNM010000103.1, forward strand.
GTGTGTGTGTGTGTCCTGGAGAATGCCTTTCCTAAATTTCTTTTTCCAGTTATTTAATTTCACGCATCATGAGTGTCCACCGTCGCTGGATGGAGTAAGAACGGGCGTTAATACTGTTGAATAATAATAATAATAATAATAATAATAATAATAATAATAATAATAATAATAATAATAATAATAATAATAATAATAATAATAATAATAATAATAATAATAATAATAACAATAATAACAATAATAATAACAATAATAATAACAATAATAATAACAATAATAACAATAATAACAACAACAATAATAATAATAATAATAATAATAATAATAATAATAATAATAATAATAATAATAATAATAATAATAATAATAATAATAATAATAATAATAATAATAATAATAATAATAATAATAATAATAATAATAATAATAATAATAATAATAATAATAATAATAATAATAATAATAATAATAATAACTGCATTTACGTTAGAAGAACACATTTAACATTAATTACTATTGCAATGTTTACTGTTGTAATTCGAGCGTGTTTGTAGTTTTTCTGGACTATTCCACTCATGCCGGATTATTTATCACCTCTTAATCGTGGTTTTATCACTTTGTTTATATCACTTCCTCCTTTTCTTACGTTTCTGAACATCTGAAATATCCATATGCAGTAAATACAATTAGCGGGCCATTCGAAAATGGCAGACAGAAGATTCGACGGATATTCTACTGAGGATATTCAGTGAGTGAGTGAGTGAGTGAGTGAGTGAGTGAGTGAGTGAGTAAGTGAGTGAGTAAGTGAGTGAGTGAGTGAGTGAGTGTGTGTGTGTGTGTGTTTGTGTGTGTTTAAGAGCCCGTCTACAACTAGGTACATAAGGGTCCGAGGGATATTGATATTTTAATTGAAGAGGTGAAGTCCAAAAAGTTTTAAATATAGCAGACCTTCCTTTAATGAATAGCCTACTAACGTAAATTCGTTCATGCATATTCATCATATGTGTAATTCCTCATTTCCCTGGATTACACGGTAAAATTATTGTTGCTTTAACTGCCTACGGGATTAATTGTAGTGCTAACTGTGAAAATAAATCGTAATTAAAATGTATGAATGTTATTGTAGGTTGTTCACCTTCAAATCGCCATTAATATTAAATAATATTAAATAAATAAATTGTTAATTATTTTGTGGAATATTCTAACTCGACGTTTTCATATGAAACCCTCTCGTGGTATTGCTACAAATGATTTGGACCAAAATTGTATTCCATATTGCGTTGGTTAGGTAATACCGATGCAAAATTGTTCCTTCAAGGGAACAAGTGAGTTGGTATTGCAATAAAACAAATAAAAAGCTCCGTGGAAACAAATGACTGATGTATCTACATTGCCCTTCTCTCTCTCTCTCTCTCTCTCTTTTAATGTCAGCAGTCGAAATATTGATATCTCTCGCTGTGTTTAATAATTTTAATAACGTTTTAAAGAGGCGATGGCTTGCTAGTTACTACAGCAGATTGCGCTTGCCGTTAATTACCTCTTTTTCCCCTGCACGTGAAGAGGGAGGATCTCACCCCAAACTCGTTATTCAAAGTCCTTGCGCATTGTTTGGGATTGGCTTGTAGATGTAATTAGCACCCTGAGAGGAAGAGAACAGCGTGACCGTGTAAACTAGCTTAGTGTAATGTGCTTAGTGCCGTGATGATTCGACAACCAGTGGCGGATCACTCATAGTCGATTTGTTGTATGCGTGAGGATATTCTGTGCCACTTCATGTGTTACGTTAGATCAGTGACGTCCAACATATGTGAAAGAGGGGAGGTTGGGTTTACCTCCTTTCACTGTGCACGCACTTTGCTACTCTTTAACCCCTAGTCGTGCATTGTGTTAGAGTGGCTGTTTGGTTATATGTACATTGCGTTTGATTTACGAAAACACTTTCAAATCTTATGAGATAGACATCTGTTCATAAGTGACTTGCTTGGTACTGCTTACGTTTAAGAAGTCTATTAGTATCTGGGGACAAGGTCGAAGTGCACAGCCTTAGAAGGTGCAGCAAGTGATCGTCGCGTAACCTATTGCGATACAGACTTGGCCAGATTTGGCGGCGGTAGGCACAGGGGTTTCTAACGTATCCACATTGTGTACGGTTCATGGATTTTCTCGCTATTGCTCACTACATTTGCGAAGTGAAAAAATTTATATTTAATACCTGGAACGCAGCCACAACGATTTTTTAAAAAAATTTTTTACGTACTTCAAAACGCATTACTTAGAAATGTACCTCGCTAAGTTTGTTCTGAACTTGATCAAATACCCATGGGCTTAAAAAAATAACGAATGTATTAATTTTCATCAGCGATTTAAAATATTGAGTTTTGTTCTCAAAGCACTGCAATACATACCGGAGTTTTATTCACGATTTCCATGCGTCTTTATCATTGGTATGGGAAAGTCGGGGTGATCTAGTGTTAAACAGTGACCAAAAAAAAAAAAAAAAAAAAAAAAAAAAAAAAAAAAAAAAAAAAAAAAAAAAAAACACACACGCACACACAAACATTAAAGAAAGATGCGTGTGCATATGTGTTTGTGAACAGCACAACTCAAAAGCGAGGAGATGGAAAATAACAAAATTGATATTTAAATCCGGCATCTTCCAAGCATGCAACAAGATTTTCATGGAATTCCCCAATCCTAAACAGCGAATAATTTTTAAAACACTTTTAACGATTTTGATCAAAACACGTTTGACATAATACCAGGAGAAGAAAGTAGATGTGTACCTACGAAAACCATTTCATTTTGACTGAATTCGGTATAATTCTGTAGAACAAGGAAACCATAAAAGGCACACATATAACTATTTCAGTTAAACATTGTGCCACGTAAGCGTTTCCTTTGCAAGAGCTCATCGCGTCGACTCGTAGTCGAAGAGTCCTTTATTATTCCATGTCTTACGACTTTTGAATCTGATTCTTCGTGCCTGAGAAAGCTAGTTGCCCCAGTATATTGTATGTAACTAAGTACCCATTGTTTACTATGAAGTAATTTCGTGAATTTATGTATCGTGAATTTATTTAGCATGGATGCAGCAATCACTTTTTAAAAATGCTATAATATACAAGGTGTTGTAACGACAGGGAAAGTTGTGATCACCAAATACGATTTTTCATAATTGTATTTCTTTGGGTTTGACGTTTATGTTAACGAATAAGAAACTATTGTATGAAAGTTACCGATAGAGTTGGCTTCGTGGTAACGCGTAGTGCTCGCAGGAGGTCTCGAATTCGATTCCCGTGGATTGCCCGCTCTGACCTTTGTACGGAGGTATTGCAGTTTATATGTTCCGCCATTTTTTCAAGACTTTGCGTATTAATCTTTTTAAAATTGCAACGATTATTTAACATTTTCATGTGTAGTGTTTACAAAATTATTTTACGCATATTTAGTAGGTGAACTTTCTATAGAATATCTGACAATACCACGAATTAAACTAAGAGTAATAAACTTGTGAATTCGTAAAACCTAAAATGTTAATGTGGATGTTTAGTTAAACAAACAAAAAAACACTACATTTTCTGACTTAGGTGACGTACGTAAAGAACTGAAATACGCTAATGCAATAAAAGAATCTAAAATACGCTAGAACACGTAAAGTGCAATATCATTTGTTCTTTCTGTATATCAAATGTCGGAATTTGATTTCTATTCATTTATCACAAGTAACATCATAAGACGTCTGACCTAACCGATAAATTCTCAAGCGGAGTGATATTTATCTGGACTATTCCAAAAATAAAATATGAATTTAAATACTATATCGCAAAGATTTGGCAAGAAAATGCTAAATTCCATAAAAAATAACCTAAAATATATTAATTTAGATTAGTGTAGTTCGACTTACTCAGCATTGTCAACTGAGGAAAACGAAACCCAAGAATTGCATGTATTTCGATCTTCTCTTGTTACAAGAGAAAACTAGTTCGTAATCTCAAATTTCACTCTATTTCTAACATTAACCAATAACATTTCTTCTGAAAAAATGCACGAACTATTAAAATAACAATTCTTAAAAATACAGTTGCAAACTTGAAATGTAGTGCTGTTTTGATTTTAACCAACTGTAATGTGTAACACGTTGTTTTTCAGCGATTTACAGGAAACAGTATTTCTTTATATTTTCCTAATTTCAAATTAATTTTTATCCCTGGAGTTCTTGAGTATACCTATACCGAAATTAAGTTGCACGTGCTGAAGCTTGATCATACTTTATTTCGAAAACAGTCAACAAAGAAAGCAAGGAAAAGAAATTAATAGATATGTCTTCTTAAAATTGTGCGGTAAGCTTAATTTAAATTTAAAACATGATTGCAGTATATTGCTTGTTATACTAATGCAGCATTTCATCTTACGAAAGCATCTCGTAATTTGAAAAACCAGGGTACCTTATTAAGTTAGTCTCAAAAGTGTATAAACCTTATTAGATATTTTGAATGCATCAAACATTACACAATGCTATATATAATTGCGTTTTTTTTTTTTTTTTTTTTTTTTTTTTTTTTTTTTTTTTTTTGGTGCGCTGAACTCATTTACTTTAAGTGGACTTTACTCTTAAATAAGTATTACTTGTTTGGTAAAAAATAATAGTTGTATAGCGGGACATATTCTTTCCTTTCCTGAGTCTTCTGATACGGCTATTGTAAATTATAACAAACGTATTCATAGTGCTTCTCGCTCTTAAGAAATAGCACAAGTGTTTGGAAAAAAAACCACCCATGTCTCTCTCTCTTTCTCTCCTTCTTTCTCTCCCTACCTCTCTCTCTCTCTCTCTCTCTCTCTCTCTGTGTGTGTGTGTGTGTGTGTGTGTGTGTGTGTGTGTGTGTGTGCGCGCGTGTGCGCTTGTCTGAATCTACAGGAAATACATGCTAATGGAAAAAAGAAAGCGACAGACAGACAGACAGACAGACAGACAGACAGAGAAAGGCGATTTAATGAGTGAAAAGCTGAAAAGCAATGACTGTGCTATTAGAGCGAAACGCAGTATTTAAAATGCTCAGGACATGTTAAACGTGAGATGCAAATAAAAATAAAAACATTATTGCTGTTGAGTACGTGGTTTGCATAAAGAGTGGTTATATTTTATGGTTTGGTTTCAGTGCGCGTTACTGCTGTTGTTGGGCATGGCAGTGATTTCGTTATGTGTATCGTAAATTGGGGCTGTAACAATGTAATCGTTTAAACCCACCGCTGCCACCAGAAGCAGCTAGTACGTTTACATGAATATTTATTCGTTCACACTCTTCTCCAAAATAACGCGTTGGTAACACAGATACTCCAACTGTATACAACTTTTTTAATATTGCTCCCATGAGTTCTCAGTTCCCCCCCCCCTTTTTTCCCCCTCCCCAGTTCAGGCACGAGCTCACTCGCCCGGGTTAATATTTAACCAGACGACGATAATATCTATGCACATCATAAGCTGTCATTTACCAATGCTTAAATATTCCGCTTACCTCGCTGAGAGTTGTGACACAGAGTTTAATATTATCATTCGCACAATTCTGATAATTTTAAAATATGTTTCAAAAATTAAAAGCCCTATTTAATACAGCATAAATTAGGAAATCATATACACATGAAAAAGAAAACTACTGCCGATATCCCATGGTCCAAAGTATTGTATACAACAAAGGTGCATCGTGAGACATCAAGAGTTGGGTACAATTTTGTTGCATACAATTTATATCCTATTTTTTGTATCCAACCTGTTTGTATGCAATGTGACTGAGTCACATCTGATTTTTTCATCCAACAACTTGAAAATAGCCAATCAGCGTCAGTAACGTAACAATATGGCGGACTGCGCAGGCAACATATAGTCGGCTGTTTTGTATGTACGGCTTGTGGCTCTTTTAATGTGAGGGTATTTTAATAAAACGTTAAATTTTTTCTGGAAGATTCATTAACGATTTTTCGTGGTTATTACATAGCTATATTTCATAAATGATAAGAAATGCAGTTAACAGTGTGTTTAAATGTTATGTTAAGAAATGAGTTCAAATCTTCTGTCCATGCACACTAAGATTAAAATCATAACAATTGTTCCTTATCTCTTTCGCGTTGTAACAGTTTGTCTCATATTTGTGCCCTGGTGTGTAATTTTGCCTTCTACACGATGTAAAAGATTAAGAAATAAATCTTCGTCAATTCATAGAAAATTTCTATAATTTTTCGGTTCCTCTAACCTCAATTCGTTTTGTAGTACGCCCAATATACCTCGGCCCGCGCCCTTTTCTCTTCTTTGTAACCGTGACCGTTTTTGTAGTGTTTAACGCCCGCTTTTACTGCATACGGCACCGCAGGCGGTGACACTGATGATACATGGAATGAAGAGCACCGGTGGAATGAGATGGCGGGGGAAACTGGAGAACCCGAAGGTAACCCGCCCGTGCGCCGCTTCGTCCACCAAAAATCCCACATGCGGTTGCCTGGGATCGAACCCGGGCCGCATTGGTGAGAAGCGGTCTAACCACTCGGCTACGCGTGGCCACCATGATCGTGTCCACCAACATCTTCTACTTCTAATACATCTTTTCTTCCTACTCAGACTCGTGGAAATATATCCCAAACCTACACTTAATATAGGAATCACTAAATTAATATTTGCTTCCGCTATGTTTATTTTTCACGCTTGCTATGTGAACTGTCATTTGTATTGACCCAAAATGGGTCATAGTGTGACAGATACTGCTTCTTTTGTGTGCAATTCCATTCGATACAAAAAGTTTGGTCAAAAAAGTTGGACCGTGGGACACCGGCTTAAGTGTTATTCACTCAATTACATACCATCTTATTTTTCTCCTTTTTATGCGCATATCTTTTTGTTGGAGCTGATAGAACTTTTGGAGAGATAAGATCCTTGAAGTGCACACTGCATCCTTAGTGTAAAACAGCGATGTCCAACGTTTGCGAAAGAGGGGAGGTTGGATTTACCTCATTTAACTACACGTTGACTTTGCCACTCTTTAACACAAACGTGTATTGTGTTACAGTGGCGGTTTTGTTATATGTACATTGCGTTTGATTTACGAAAGTACTTTAAAATATTCAATAAACATCTGTTCATTAGTGACTTGTTTGATACTGTTTACGTTTAAGAAGTCTATCAATATCAGGCGACCAAGTCGAAGTGCATAGCCTCAGAGGATACACCAAGTGACCATCCCGTAACTTATTGCGATACAGACTTTTAATATACTTCAATTTGAAGAAACTGTGTTCGCGAATATATGCGGAGCTGTGCCATCCCTTATACAAACTATTCTTGTAAATCTCATTTTTTTTTTATCTACTTCATTTCAATCGACATATGCATTTTCAGAAATTATATTATTGCTGATTTTCTTGTAGGCGCAAGGGGAATATGGGAATACAGCGATAGTGAAATGTTTTAAGAGCTGGTTGCTAGGTGATTCCTTTGAAATTCTGTTCTCTTTGCAAGGACAAGAGATAGAAAATGAATAACATTCCTGTTTGAGAAAAGTATAAGTATTGGAAAATTCAAACAAATAAGAAAGAATATCTCGGGAATGGTTCACTCAAAAGAAAACCTAAGTATTTGACATAAATTGTGTTTTTCAACAAGATTATTTTTTTTTATTTGGTAAGCTTTTGACTGTCTCTTACTGTTTACCATTTATGCAAAAATCTTCCAGAATGAAGAAGTCTTTGAGGACATTCTCAGAAAATTCAAGGTATGACTTAGAAACCAATGGAATCGCCTGTTTGTTTCCGCCACTGGATACTGACTGTCTGCTTGTGGTTTTACGCATCACAGGCGCTAGCTAACGCACCCTCTAACTGAAGATCGGGGGTGTTTAAACAGCAGTTAATTACGTAAGCGTCTGCAAAGAGACAAGGTTGGACATCGCTGGTCTATGCTGTGGTAACGAACCCGGTCATTCATGCGACAGACGGCAATCATATTGCATTTCTCTACGGAAATGTCACGATAGTTAGTAAGATATAAATTAATACAGTCATTAGCGCACTGGAGGGTGAAAATTTAGAAATTTATTTTAATTCAATTTTACTATTAGCCATTGATTTGATAAATTTTTCAAACGCCCTTTGTCCTCACGGTTTTATATGATTGCTAATATATCACTGTTAGGCAGTTTTCCTAATATTCGTTTCAAGTCGTCTATCATTAGTGAAGTAATATTAGGAGATTTTTGGACATATTGATTTAAATATGAGTTTGTTACCTTTGCAGTGACATTATATTACCTTCTGAATATTCTATCAGCAGCAAGAGATTAACAAGCACTTTCTACAAGTAAATTGTGACTTCCCTTGGAATATAGTCGTATAATTTAGTCAAACAATTATTTTGTGATTAAACCCTTTCGACATTTATCCTAGTGTATTCATTGCCTATTTAAATTCCATATATGGTGATGCAAAAGTTCTTCTAGAGTTAGACTGCCTCTGTGGGCTGGTAATCGGCAAGCCGAGGTTCCGGATTCGCCTGCACATTGGGAATGTTTCTTTAGCCAGGATTATTTTCCATCCTCCCGAAACTCTGCAATATGAGAGTGTAAATGTGTGCTGACTTAACACCTAAATCTTCCACACATTTGAATGTGGGCAATGCAGTAATCTGATGCATATAGCGGTAACGTAATAGTGCAATTTGTCCTATATTGTGTTCGTAGATGTCATGACACACTTGCAAGTTTAGAGTAACTCATAACGAAAATACGTATTTTAATTTTTCTGTTGTGCGCTGGTATCAGCCGTGAGATGTTGCAGACCTGTGGCAGGAAGCTGTTACAAGATTGGTTCACAATATGAAAAACTTGTAAAACACTTACAAAACACGGAGACGTTCTGTCCACCAATGTGATCGTTTTGTTTTGTCTGACCAGGTTGTTGCAATATCGACATCCGAAATTCCAGAATGAATTACAAATCATCCTAGAGAAAACATAATATGGGAGTGCAAGAAGCCTAGCATCTTCCAAACGTTCTTCTTACTTGGAGAAAAGTAATTATTTCAATAAAATTAGAAATTATATCAATATTTACGAAGTACAGCACCTTTAAAGCTTCAGTGTGACGAATTTCCATATGCTCGTTTCTCGTGGAGTTACTGGTTTATCCTACATCGAGCCGTTTTATAAGGTGAATACTGCCATAAAAGCCCCAACCTCTCATGTTGAAACTTTTAGTTGTAATTCTGATGAGAGAAACCACGTACGATAAGAAAGCCGTAAGTATTATAATCTTCCCAAAACTTAAAGACATATGGAGGCGGGGCGTGCTGCGGACTCCAGCGAATCCTAAGCTTGCCCCTCCTACCAGCGCTGCCGACTGTGGTGCATGCATCTCACACACTATTATGTACAGACCCTCTGCCGGTACACGCAATACGCTTGGCAACAGCGCTTTGCTTGAGCATTGGCCAGCGTTCACATGCCTTTAACTTTTCCGAGCGGTATAGATAACAGTTTACAGTTTGAACCGCAAGATCTCTAAAATATTCAAATTCAGTATCCTTCAAAAGTAACCCATATATGCAGGAGATGGATATACTTCCTTATGAAGCAAAACAATTAAGGGATGAACAATTATAGACAAAATATAAAAACGAAGAAATAAGAAACGAATTAAATATTCTTTCAACAAATGAAAAAATAGAGAAATATGGAACCCAATGGAAACAACATGTACAAAGAATGTATGAAAAACGCTTCTTTAAGCTGTGTTATTGGAAGAAGCTCGGAAGCCTCATGAGGAGATGGAGATAAACGTGAGGTCGGAACAGGAGAAATTCCTAATCCGTGATGAGATTATGGTGGTGCTCGTGGTGGTGGTGGAGGTGGTGGAGGTGGTGGTGATGGTGGCAGTGGCGGTAGTGGTGGTGCTGGTGGTGGTGATGGTGGCAGTGGCGGTAGTGGTGGTGCTGGTGGTGGTGATGGTGACAGTGGCGGTGGCAGTGGTGGTGATGGTGGCAGTGGCGGTGGCTGTGGTGGTGGCGGTGGTGCTGGTGGTAGTGATGGTGGTGGTGGTGGCTGTGGTGGTGGCGGTGGTGCTGGTGATGGTGGCAGTGGCGGTGGCGGTGGTGGTGGTGCTGGTGGCGGTGATGGTGGCAGTGGCGGTGGCTGTGGTGGTGGCAGTGGCTATGGTGGTGCTGGTGGTGCTGGTGGTGGTGATGGTGGCAGTGGCGGTGGCTGTGGTGGTGGCTATGGTGCTGGTGCTGGTGGTGGTGATGATGGTGGTGGTGGTGCTGCTGCTGGTGGTGGTGATGGTGGCAGTGGCGGTGGTGCTGCTGCTGCTGGTGTTGGTGATGGTGGCAATGGCGGTGGCGGTGGCTGTGGTGGTGGCGGTGGCTATGGTGCTGGTGCTGGTGGTGGTGATGATGATGGTGGTGCTGCTGCTGGTGGTGATGGTGGCAGTTGCGGTGGCTGTGGTGGTGGCGGTGGCTATGGTGGTGGTGGCTATGGTGGTGGTGGGGGTGGTGCTGCTGCTGGTGGTGGTGATGATGGTGGCAGTGGTGGTGGCGGTGGCTATGGTGGTGGTGGTGGTGGTGCTGCTGCTGCTGCTGGTGGTGATGATGGTGGTAGTGGCGGTGGCGGTGGCTGTGGTGGTGGCGGTGGCTATGGTGGTGGTGGTGGTGATGGTGGCAGTGGCGGTGGCGGTGGCTGTGGTGGTGGCAGTGGCTATGGTGGTGGTGGTGGTGATGGTGGCAGTGGCGGTGGCGGTGGCTGTGGTGGTGGCAGTGGCTATGGTGGTGGTGGTGGTATTGGTGCTGGTGATGGTGGCAGTGGCGGTGATGGTGGCAGTGGCGGTGGCGGTGGCGGTGACTGTGGTGGTGGCGGTGGCTATGGTGGTGGTGGTGGTAGTGATGATGATGAAGAAGAAGAAGAAGCCAAAGTGCAGAGCGAGGTGGCGCCGCGGTAACGTGAGCGACTCGCATTCGGGAGCAACCGGGTTCAAAACCCCAGGGCCGACTAAAGGTCTTTTCGGGGTTTATTTCGGTCGCTGGACGAATTCTGGGTACCTAGGCTAATTTGATTCGCGAATTTTTCTATCGTCTCTTTCATTGCTACATTTCATGTACTTCTTCTTCATGCCATATCAGACACGGGACTGATCACCCATCATCTCGGACAGAACGATCCAAAGTATGCTTGCTCCTCGACAGGCTACTAACTCAGGGGATTGGCTCGTAAGTTCGTGGGGGTGTAAGTCTTCCAAAGAGGAGGGTAATCCGAAGAAGAAGAAGAAGAAGAAGAAGATATAGCGGAGATATACCGTTGGGAAACCTCTACAATTACTCCCAATGCGATCTTCAAGCAGATGGTTAGGATATTTCTAACAGTGTTTAGCATAACACCTCTTACTTCATATGGCACCACAGATGGTGACACTGGTGACACATGCAATGAAATGATAACTGGGTAAAGAATTTTGGCAAGAAAACGTCTCATGCGTAGGTTTAGAGTACGTCATCGACATTTGCCAGTCACCAAGACCGAGGAAAAAGCTGAAAAAAATCAGTGATTAAGGACGATCCTGGCGGGATTTGAACCACAAGTCTGCCGTTCGCGGGTCCGTGCCTTAACGTTCTCGACTGCCTGTATCATTGTGTTAAACATTCCTTCCTTACAATTTAACGAGTGATTTTAGAGCCTTTAAATTGACATCTGCACGTCATTTTTTGAATGCGGCCTTTTCATAAATGCCTTAGCAACCAAACGTTCGGCGTCTGTTTCGACAGGAAGGGGCTGAACTTTCTTTGTCAAGGTTTATATGAATAAAATGAAATTAGCCCAAAATGTCTCGTGAAGGGCAAAGGCCTCCTGTCAAAATGGAAAGCTCATTTATCCTAACATGGTAAACTGCTCCACGTTAGGTGTTGCACGTGCTTATTGTCCACTATTCACTAATTAGTATCTACACAGATGTATCAGGATTTCCAGTCGCTTTTTCCTCTCGCTATTCGTGACCACTGCTGCCCTGCGTGCTCCTTGAAGAGGTCTGTCCATCTGCGTTTCTGTCTTACTTGTAGTCGTTTTCCTGTACGGGGGTCTCACATAGTAGCCTTCCGTCCACCTGTTGTCTTATAAACTCACCATATGGCCTCCCCATTTCCAGTTAAATCTTGTGGCTAATTGTGTTAAGTCTTTTGTCTGTGATAGCTGGTTTAATCTAATATTAGAAATTCTATCTTTCAAAGATACCCCCAGGAGTTTGCATTGCATCTTCCGTTGGCATATTTGGATTTTATTTTTCTGATGTGTTGTTAGTGACCATGTCGGGCACCCATAGAGTAATGCATGGTAAGCACAGATTTTAAATTCGTGAAATTTAGTTGGTCTGCTTAGCGTTTTGTCTAAGAGTATGAACTTAAGGCCACAAAATGTCTTCCAGGCTAAAGAGATTCTCCTTTGTATTTCCTTCTCCATTTTGTCCTGAAAGGATATTATTTGTCCCAGGTATGTATACTGGTTTACGTATATGAGGGGTATTCCATCAATTAATATTGGTGTTGTTGGCCCGTTACACATGATCTGCGTTTTTAGCTTGTTTAACGAGAGACCTGCAGATTTACTATGTTCACATGGTTGGTCTAGCATTTTTTGTAGCTCTATTGGTGTTTTGGCAAATAGAACAACATCGTCGGCAAATCTTAGATTCGTTATTCTGCTACCATTCAAAGTTATTCCAAATTGTTTGCTGTATTTCATTTTTCGAAATATATCTTCCATCACATAGTTGGAATGTTTGAGAGATATTGGATCGCCTTGGTGAACTCCTCTTTCTAGGCGGAATGGTTGACTTCCTATTTCCGTTTTCACCTTTGCAAAACTTTGGCTGTCGATTTTTTGCAATATCCTCACGTACTCTGTATCTATGCCTTGAGCTGTAAGTGTTTGTATTATACTTGGTTGTTCAACAGAGTCGAACGCCTTACTATAGACCACAAAGACTAGGTATATAGTTAGGTAGAATTCCTGTACTTTCTCGATAAGTTGGTTAATGGTTTATAGGTACTCTATGGTGCTAAATCCCTTGCGAAAGCCCGGTTGTTCTGGTGGTTGGTTTTCATCTAGGACCGCAATCATTCTTCTTGTTAGAATTTTGGTGAACAGCTTGTAGATGTTTGACATCAGTCTGCAGTTATGTCGTCTCTGGTGCCTTTTTGTGCAGAATTATTGTGCTTGTTTTCCATTGTTCTGGAATTTTTTCTGTTTCTAGGATTTTGTTGAAGATTTGGCAGAACATGGGTGTTAAATGACTTTCGGTTAGTTATATTAGTTCGTCTTTAGTTATATAATGGCAGTTCTGGTTTCGCTGTACAAAATCGGTGGTGACTGTGTTTACAGGCTCGAGTATTTGATTATTCCTTTGGTTGCAAATGGAAGTTGCATAAAGGTGTTTATAAAAGACGGCAACTGTATTTAGTATATCTCTTCTGGATGTTTTTCCAGCCCGATTCTTTGTTCCATCATCCATTGTTTTCCTTTATTAAGATTATTCCTCACTTTTCTGGCTGAATTTGATGACTTAAGTGTTTGTTTTGTTTGTGCTGAGCGATAGTTGCGGATGTCTTTCCTTATTTCCCTTTTAGTTTGTTTATCTAGTTCAGCATACTCCACTCTGTTGTGCTTTGAGATGTCTCTAGTTTGAAGTAGCTTAAATCTTTGTTCGATTAACTTTATGGTGGCTATGCTTAATTTGTTGCTATTTTTTATACTGTCGTTCTCCCTGATAGCCTTTTTGTTTGCTTGCTGCAAACCTTGTTCCAGTTCATTATACAGTTCTTGGACTCTCCTTTCTGAACTTAATTTGGTGTTTTGTACCTGTTCTTGTAGTGTGTGTTACAGTCTATTTTTGTCCAGATTTTCTATATTTGGTCCGTACGGTTTCGTCCTAAACGTTCTTCTCTTTTTCATGGACACTTTTGCTATTCTGTGATCTGCACTAAATTTTAGATTGTTCGCTACTTGGATGTCTCTTATACCTCCTGGTTTGCCAATTTGATTTTTGTCTTTCCGTCAGGCGAATTTCATATGTGGTGATTTTCTGAAGAAAGAGTTTGCTACTCTTAACCTATATTGTTGTGCAAATTGGATTAGTGTCATATGAACAATTCTGAATTCCATTGTAACTATACTGCATGGAAAACAAGAGTTAGCTAGCGAAGAAGTTATATTTCAATATCAAATGTATCAACTAAGGGACACAGAAAATCAAGCATATTTTAATTTTAATGATTATTTCCATTCCAGCTTCTTGCAGCTCTAGAAACAGTGCTGAAAAGTTAAAACAAACATAATCATTTCAACTTCTTTAGCAATTAAGATCTTGTGTAATGCTTTCAACCGGACGAAAATATATGTTTTCAAAGCCGCAGAAACAAGGAAGGAAAAGGGAATAAGAAATGAGTTCACTTGTTTATTTTTCCTCAACACTACTACAGGATATTTTTAGGATTACAAGAACAAAATATGACAAAATAACTTGTAATAGCATTAGAAAGAAACGACAGCGGCGAAAGTGCCACCAAAACGCAAATGGGTGTTTCGAATGAAATAACTACAAAATGCGATAAGAATCACAACTAAGGTCGGGTATTATAAACGTTATTTGATTGGAAGATTAATTAAACCAAACCAAACCAACAGCTCAAATGCAGGCGCCGTTTTATAAACGTCTGGTTCGTTAAACTCACAGAACATATAATTAAATCGCAATGCGATGATATTGGTATGGCGGAATGTCGAGAAAAGGAGATCGCTCATCTTCTTCCTCTAACACCACAGCTAAATGCTTTTGGTAACCACCCCAGTTTAAAAACAATTGAAATATGCTGGAATTATGGTCATTAACGATGAAAATTAAGTGCAACGTTAAATTAAGGTTATAGGCAACAATTCAAAACGAAAATATTAGCGTTTGCAGTAACAAGTTGGATCGCCTATGTTACGCAACTAAAATGCAATGTTGGTAATGCTGTTGCTGTAGCTAAATGCTTTTGGCAGCTTAGAAAAGAGGTTAATGTTCTGAAATACCTACTGACATATTGGATGAAAAACAATTGCAACAGTTTAGGATCAAATTAACGTGACCATGCACAACGAAAAATAAGTTTCGTAGTAACGAAGCTCGTAGCAATTTAGGTAAATCCAGGGTTTTATTTCGCATTTTGCTCGTAGTAAACCAAGTCTGTTGCATGTACACTTACGATTTATTTGTGTATCTACATATATTCTACAAAGTGTTCAACAAAATTTGTTTTTCTAATTAGTAGAGATCAATCATGCACGAAATAGAACATATTCCTGTAGGTATACGGGAGGAAGCATTAATATTCATGTAAGCTTGTAGGACCTATGCTTACGTGATGCACGGACTAATTGCATTAGATGCTCCTAGCTTTTAACTTTGCGCTTAGTTTTAAAAAATGTATAGTTATATTAATAGCAATCCAATATTAAAATATATTGTGGTTTTATGGTTTATACCTTCTCGTTGATTTCTGTACCGGTATCAAATTTGACGTCATAAGGTTAGGACTGTCTGTTTCGTAATGTTGAATCTGTTTAAAAGGGTATGGTCATTCCACATCTCAAAGTGTTAAGTCTATTTAGGAAAGTTTTGAGTCCCTGAGGTGCTTCAACTTCATCATAATGGCGATTCCTCAAATACTTCCCCAGTATCCACATGTACAGCTTCTTTTTTCCTAACGTCCACTAACATAGTGTCATATGGAACGGTGAATGAATGAAATGGATGAAATCCCGAGGTTCATAGAGCTTTAAGTTACCCCACATTTGTCTTCTCAGAATAAGGGTAAACCTCGGAAAAAAACCTTATCCGAATAACTCACCCTAAGCGAGATTCGAACTCGCTACGTGAGGCAGAAAAAAAAATTATTTTCTTGTTTAACGACGCTGTCAATTGCCAAGATCACATCAGCGTCGCCGGTGTGCCGGAATTTTGTCCCGCAGGAGTTCTTTTACATGCCGATAAATCTACTCACATGGAGCTGACGTTTTTAAGCTCACTTAAAAACCATCGGCCTGGGCCGGGTTTGAACCCGCGACCTTGGGATCAGTAGGCCAGCGTCTAACCAACTGAGCCACCCAGACCGACACGTGAGGCAGAGACGTTACCACCACGCTACAGAGGTGGACTCATGTCCAGCTGTGACCGCCATATTACAATAAACGATAAACTGTTGTTAAACGGAATATGAGTTCCAGTACAGTTAAACTTAAGGTAAACTGAAGATAAGCGTTTATAAAACGAAAGAAAACCTTAATTTATAGTTAAAAACTTACTGAGAGTTTAAAGCTCCTTTATAATACCAGCCCTTGTTTCAAGGCCAAAACAACTTTGGAACTAGCAGTCAACATACAGCGTAGTGCGTAACTGTTACTATACAAGACATTTCCAAAAAGTGACACTTGCCAACATTCGTCCTTATGAGCTTTCAAATATTACCTTGCTTCCTTAACAAGGAAAACGTTGACGTTAGACTACCTCTGTAGTTGCTGTGGTCACTGGTTTGATTCCCGCTCGGGCAGCAATTTTTCTTTGACCAGAGTCATTTCTATTCTCTGAAGTCCGGAAGTATGAATGTGAATGTGTTTAATATTAACGCACCGTTACCCCGGGGTACAAAAGCCCACCCGGGGCAAGGTCTATCGACCAACCGCTGTGTTTAATATTAATAATTAATAAGTAACCCCTTTGGAGTCGCTATACTAACGATGAAATCTCGACGAAGAACTTACGGACAGAATGTAAGAAGTGCTATAGAAAAATAGTGTGATGTGTTGTACTCAATGACTTTATTTACTTTTGTACTAACCATTCTTACAAATCCTTATTCTACTATCTTCTTCATGATAGTCAAGACAAGCATTTGTAGCAATTACCTTACTGCTAATTTTCTTGTAGGTGCAAGGGGAACATGTGAATCCAGTAGGCCTAGAGCGACAGTCAAATCTTGTAAAGCTGGTTACTATATGAAGGCTTTGAAATTACACGGCCAAGAGATAAAAACGTGAATAATGGCCTTCAATTTGAGAAAAGTTTAAGTATTGCAAAACTCACACGAATAACAAGGAATATCTCCGAAATGGTTCACGACACAAAAAATGCATTTGGACATAAACAGTGTGTCTTAACGAGATCTACAGTTTTTTGTACATTAAGATTTGGTCTAGTTCTTCTCATCAAGAATAAACAGCACTACACGGGCTATAGCGACAAAATTCAAAATATACGTTTCATTTGCCAGAAAAATATTATTAATCAAAATCGTTAGAGTTACTTTTGAGAAAATAAAAAATTTCGGAAAATTTCCCATATAAAGGGTAGTTTAGTGTGCAGGAATTTTCTTCACAATCTTTGTGTGGCACATTTGAAAGATATTTGAGTTAACCAACTTTGTTTTTTAGCCGTCTTTCCGTTTTTGAGTTATGCTGTTGCTCACTCTCTCTCTATCTATCTCTCTCTCTCTCTCTCTCTCTCTCTCTCTCTCTCTCACACACACACACACACACACACACACACACACACACACACACACACACACACACACACCAACAATCTTGTGTTGCACTCATATGATTTTCTCAACTCTTGTACTAACTATTCTTATAAACTCCTCTATCTTCTACACGCTAGTTGAAATAAACATTTGCAGAAATAATCTTACTGCTTATCTCCTTGGAAGTGCAAGAGGAATATGACAATAATTAGGCTTTAAGGGATAGTCAAATGTTTTAAAGCTGGTCACTACATGTAGGCTTTTAAATTCCGTTCTCTTTGCACGACCAAGAGATAAAAAAAGTGAATAACGACCTTCCATTTTAGAAAAGTATAAGCATTGCAAAACTCACACAAACAACAAGGAGTATCTCCGAAATGGTTCACTCCACAAAAACAAATTTATTTGGACATGAATTCTGTATTATTGCGAGATCTGCATTTGTTGTATAGTAAGATTTGGTCTATCTCTTACGGTTTACAAGATATGCAAAAGTCATCAAGAGTAAACAGGACTACGTGGGCTACAGCCAGGAAATTCAAAATGTAAATTTCATTTGCCACAAAAATACCACATATGGCATTTTAACCAAAATCGTTTGAGCCATTTTTGAGAAAATAAAAAGCTTTAAAACATTTTCCATGTAAAGAGCAATTTTGGGTGGAGTAATTTTCTTCAACTGGCCGGGAGGGCTCGGGACGCTGACCACGTTCCACCATCCAGTACTGCACCCCACCAATGACGCCTGTAGTGGGCAGAGGTGGGATACGTAGCGTCTGGGCGGCAAACCTTGGCCCTTCATGGGCTGTTGCACAAGGGGGAAAATTTTGTCTTCAAAATATTCGTGTCGAATCCTTGTCGATATAAAAACTAAAAATCTAAATCTAAAATGTAAATTGCTAAAAATGCTTTTATTGGGTTCAAGGGGTCTCAAAACATATTTCCGGTGAAATCTCGACATCGAATTGTTGGGTCGAATACAATACTTGCCCTACTTACTATACGTAGTAGAGAAACTAAAAACAGAGCAAACCCTCTGGTGTAAATGCAAATTAAGCTGTGCTAAAATGAAAGCCAATGAGGCTCAACCGTGTCGCTGAAAGCAACGGTTTAGGTGCAACAAAGGACCTGTTAGAACTAATCCGTTGGCAGAAACACCTGTGGTAAATCCGAAAAAGAAAACAGCTCATAAAATGTTATCTCTTGTCCGCCACTGATGACGTCTTCTCACGTCCACACGCGATTTCTGTTCTAGTTAAGTCAGCACGCTTTGGTTGAAATGTAAGGAAGTACCACGATTTTCAAATTGGCTACTGCCTTTTCTTTAACGTCGTTTTCTTGTCACGCTAGAGGGACTGCCTACAGGATGCGCCATTTCATGCATTAAGCTGAAAGGACTGTCTGATAAGTTGGCAAGAAAAAATGCCAGCAACAGCAGTTCATTATTTGTTCTCGAGATTTAAATAGCCACTGAGCAACCACAGGACTCTGTTGTGGCTGTATAATTTAGACCAAGTTCCACAGTTGTCTCGACTTAGAACTGAGTTTTACTCTCATAACGGGCAATTCAAGTGAATTCTTTTACTTAGATTAAGTTGTGCTGAACTACTGTTATCAGATTGTATAAAAACATATCAGCGACCCGAGTGAGGTGGCTGCGCGGTAATGTGTAGGACTTAAATTCAAGAGGTCGTGGGTTCAATACCCGCTGCCGACCTTCCTGATACATGTCTTTTTACGGGATTTCCTCGGGTGAATATGCTCGTACATATTGGTCTGTGATCAGAACACAGTTGTCTGGTGAGTTTTATGAAACTTGTGAAGTGGTGGAGCAACAATGTTGATGAGGAACAATGGGGAAAAATAGTTTCATTTTGTCCACATCAATTTTCCTCTCTTGGGCTAGAAATTTACCATTTGAGGAACTTATTTTCCGACTACCATTTTATATTCAGGAAGCCTTACATTTTTCAAAGTAAAATAGTCCGGAAAAGGCCGATCAAAACCAAAAATCTTATTTAGGAAGTTCAGGAACGTCTGTTCTCGCTGCAATTTCTGGAGAGATGGATCATACTACTCTTCTTCGAGTAGTATTATTGCTTTCTCGCGTATTATCTGAGAATGAGCAAGGTATAATTGCTAACCATTACAATAATACAGTTTAAATAATATGCAAGCTAAGGCGGGCTAACAAAGCAAAGGTGTTTCCATTTGTATAGACATTTTTTATTCCGTATTTGGGCATACTCTACAGTACTGATAGGTGCATCTAACGACCAGTTTGCATTAACTATTCATTAGGTCAGAACTGAAGTAAGTCTTCCAACATGAACATTATTAGCAATAAGCTTCATTTGTTATCTGCAGAGAAGCAGCAACGGGAAAATTACTATAAAATAACCTAGTAGTGTTGTATGAAGACGATAGTTCAGGGGGAAAAGGATGCATAATGGAGACACATAAAGTATTTAGCTCTCTCTCTCCCTCCCTCTCTCTCTCCCTCCCTCTCTCTCTCTCTCTCTCTCTCTCTCTCTCACACACACACACACACACAAACCATCAACCATAAGATTTTTTGAGCTAGTCATCAAGTACTACATTACTACATTATAAAGCATGTTCTATATTTTTCCACTTTGTTACATTTAACTATTTTAAGCTGTACGAGAAGTGAATACCCTTCCCTTAATCTCCAAATGATTCCACCTTTTTCAAAATGACATTCAGTTCTGGAAATAATGAGTGGTCTTCAAATTACTGAATGCAATACATATAATCAATTTGCAATAGTTTCAGCATTTTATTTGCCATCGTTAGCTAACCCATAAGCATTACCAATATCCTAATCGCAGTATCTGTGTGCTATTTTAGACTGTATTAAAGAATTCTCTTGTATACAAATCATAATATACTTCCTTCCAGAATTAGTGTCCATTGAAATGGCGTCAACAGTTTTCCTACAGAAAGGTGTGACCGACAATACTCCTTAATGGATCGCGCGAGTTTTTTATTCGTGCCGGGGCAACCTGACGGATAGAAGAGCCGGTTTCCAATATTGGAATTAAGTTTGGCGATTCACTGTGTCTATAAACATCAATCTTCAACACACAGAAGCCTTGTTGTCCAATGTCACACTACAACCCTATTCTTTCGTACCCATTCTGTATTTGTGAACCTCCACACTTCCATACATATGCTATTCCTGTACAGCAATATCGTCTCTCATCCAATATTCTGGAAATTTGCATCTTCGCTACAGAATGTTAGCGAATTCAACATGTTTTTCTCGGTTCATTTTACTAGCTTTGCTTTCCCTTCTATTATATGCAGACATGATTATGATAAATGGCAGTGGTTTATACCTGTTTTGCCGTTCTTCCTTGCTTATTTGAAAACTTTGAACGCCCTTCAAAGTTTTAATTAAAAGATTCGTCTCCTATCTCAGATTGTGAATTTAGAAGGTGCATTATAGCTAAGTTTTTTTTATCGTCGCAATGGCCAATATAATGCCAAAGAGATTCACACTATCTGAAAACATTACATTCTGTTTGCGAACGTTAACAGTTATATTTATTTGTTCCACCTTTACCTTCATAATGTTTCATTACGACTATAATAAATTAAGTATAGAACAAACTCTAAGACATTTTCAAGACGCCTGACGTAAGGATATTTTTTGGATGTGCGAGGTGCATTAAAGTTCGTTCCCATGTATGCAATTAGACATGCAAGCAAATTAGGTTGAATAATGACGCACAATGAACCTTAGAGGTATTAATGATGCAAAAGTTTTGCAAGGTCAGTGTTCAAGTCCCGATACATTCAAACTGCTGTGAGAGAAGTCATATATCAATCTTTCCCAAAAGATTCGCCTTCAGCTTCAACTACAAGTTACCCAAATGTGCGATGCAGATGGGCAACCCTTTTTGGAGTGGAGCGGAGCTCTACTAGTATTCGATCACTCCCGTCAAGACCTCAAGTCACGCAGTCATCAGACATTTATATTATTTTCCTGTAGTTAACTAAAATGGGATATTTGGTGCTCGATTTCGGATCTCATCAATTACAACTGGCAGTTTACTTCTGGTCCTCTTAAGGAAAATCTCCTCGATAAACAAAGTTTCGATATATATACACACATACACACATAGGTTTGTATAAAAATGGCTCGATACTTCCCTGCTATTACACGTAATTCTTAGATTTCTAATGAATAATCACAGAAACACTTTCATATCAGTCGATAAACGAAAAACATTTAAGGCTATTCTGGTTCTATAGAAACACATCCCTCCTGTCTGTCTCTGACTACTGAAGCTGACATCTGGGACATCATTCATTTATTTTAGTGAGTTCCATCTTCAAGGAAGCCTTGCTCAAGATGAAACTGAACTATGACAATATGAAATTCTATGTCCGAAAATGAAGCACATATCTGGGAGATGTTTTAAAGCATCACTTCCCAAAACAGGTTGGTGATATAGCAGGGTGTTACCGCCTGCTAATCTGTCTTGGTGAAGGTTGCATTTCCACTTTCCACTCGTTTTCCACGGGTTTGTAATTTTCGTGCCTTCGATAGTTCTGTGTGATTTGCTTCCAGCGTGTTTCCATATTTATTAATCTCTTTATTTAAATCTTTAAGTTTTACTCTCGAGAGGATGATTTGACTACTGAGGCTGTCATAATACAATTTCATTCAGAAGTCTCTATAGAAATGGAAGGAATTCAGTTATTCACAGTGTCACGTCTAAACGATTTTCTTATAGGTATACTCGAGACACAAAGATATCTGTTGGAAACATACTTTTTGTAGCTAGCCTTCCGTAGCAAACCGTACTTATGAGCATTAACATAAACAAACATTTCTCAAAAACTTTAAATAGGGAACAAGGCATGACGTAATTAAAAACTGAGGACTGCAACTTTGGAAAGTCAGAAGAAGGAATTCAAATGTTATTTCTCATAAATATTTGATAAAATACATTATTGTATACCACAGATGAAGAAAATGGCGTGAAAACAGAAACAGGGGCGGTGCAAAAGGAGACTCTAAATTTAAAATTCTGATGTATTTTTATATTAAATGACAGAAAATGCACAGATATTTCTGTTGATTATTTCATACTTTCCGTCAATGAAATGTAAACAAAACAATCTTAAATTAATGTTATCAACAATACTTCCATTAATAATTATGTTTATAAATAGCTATTGCTTTCATTCATAAACATTCCATTAAAACAGTTAACAAATAAGGTAATTAACTGACCTTAAATGCCCTTAATAGTTGTGAAAAAGACAACATAAAACCTGCAATTTGCATTGTTAAGCAATCCGTGTATCGTATAACTTAACTGCCATTAGCGAGTAAAGAGAATCATTCAACTAATTCACTTTCATGTACTCATGACAATAACTAGACATTCTTGTTTTATTCGCGAAGTAGTTTTAATAAATATAACTCGATAATAGGAGTTTCTTACCTTAATGTAATCCCATAAGCTGTTCTGACATTACCAATGATTATTTGAAAGAAATAGGCATTCTATGTCATGACATGCAACGTCCAGCTAAGGTTTTTATAGCTTTCTTTTATTAACTGTAAAAGTGTGTAAACATCTAAGGTATTTTGCCAAATTACACGAATAACAGTTGTATTACTTGTATGATCTTTTGTGTACAATTATTTCTGTACAGACTCTACTTAATATCCAAAAGTAAAACCTTGTTTTGATCTGGTTGGGATGTATATAGGAATCTTAACCTTAGCCTTTTCTAGAATATACTGCCATTTTAAGGAAATAGAAATGTTTATGCTTGTACACTTAGGACCTCGATTTAGCAAATATGCAGTGAACTCTTACATTTTCGGGGTCTAATCATGATGGGGGAAAAGTCAAGACTGTATAAAAGAGGGTTTTTAAAAGACTCGCAGCACCCTTAGATGCTCTAAGAAGTTTTAACTGGGGTAATGATCATATGTACATTACACACAAAAAATGACATGCTTACCAGTTTTCCTCAGCAGACACTGCACTACAAAAGAACTGACTAGATTCTTTGATTCATCTGCACAATTCTTGGGGAAAACAAAAACACTCCAACAGATGTTATAATCCAAAGAGCACAATAAACCACACCCCCGTTAAGATGTTATACTCCAGCACTTCTTACTCGTCCCATTCTGCTACACTTACTTTTCACCTCACAAGAAAACACAATATGGGAGAGTTTCTTGAAGAAATCAAACCAAATCTCGGAGAAGCCCAAGGATGTTCGAGGGCTTCCTTCTGGAGCGACACACCAACTACAATTTCACTCCCTTAACCACCCCTGGCCTTCCCTCACACCCACGTCTCTTGTGAAACGCACACCCACACACACGCACAGACAGCCGCCTCCGTCGTTTGCCTGGATTCCGAGTGCGCGAGCGAGCGATTCTCTGTGTGTGATGTCCTATTGATTTTTAGTGTGCGCAACTCTGACTGCGCAGGCCCGCCACTACCCTAACCTTCACCACCCTCCAGCAGACAGATTGTGTTTTGTCTATGGCAGGTCGATAAACGTGGGGAGCATGCGCTAGTAGATTAAGATTTACCTCTTTTTTTGCGCTTTTGTCTTCTTTACCTTTGACGAGTACCTCGTGGATGACTGTAACATTGTATCGTAGTCACGTCCTTCATCTTACGCACAAATACGCACGCATACAACGTGCTATAACCGGCCGGCTCGCTCCGCGTACTAACCCTCATTAGTCTTTGTTAACGAGAGCATGCGCCAATTTAAAACCGAGCAAATAATACTTGTGAATACTGCGTTATTTAAATTGAAAAGATAGGCAAATAAAGCATCTAGTAGTCTGATATCTATTCGCTTGTCATTTGAACAAACAAATGACAGCCTTCTCAGCCATTAACAGAATATAGAATTGCATGAGAGAACATTTAGCCTAATTGCTCAGGATACCTTTAGAAATTATCTAAGCTTGACTCGGCACTTAAAAATAATGGTTTGTGACTGAAAGGCCACAACACACAGCACTCAAAAATACCTCGTAGGTAAAATTGAGGTAGTTCAAAATTCCCTGTTAGAGGCTTAAAGAAAACATGAAAAAGAGTTTGCATAGTCAGAAATTTTAAGAGAAAATATCATTGAGCAAATATTTGTTCTCAGTAATAAAGATACGTTCTAGAAAAGGAACTTCATTATTGAAAATGTGGTTTTATGATGCGTTCCCGTTTTCATCTAAGTACAATAATTTTAAAGCAATTTTGTTTCATTTAAATGTTATTTAAGGGGAGATTAAATGGCAAATATTGCCCGAAAATTACACTTTTTTGCGCAATTTTATTAATTGGAATTTCCTCTTTAATTTCATATATACTTTATCATTGTAGGTACAATACTCAATGTATTAAAAAAAAAGTACTCTATGTGACAATAAGTACTGTGAATTATATATCGCTTCACAGAATAAGTTCATAAGTGTGGAATAAAGGGGTAAACTTTAGCCCATCTATTAGGGGAGTTTTGTTCTACAAATTGGCACTACGTAGGCACACATTTTTTTTCAGGGGGCGGGGCGCATGTTGGAAGTTTGCAATTAAGTAATATCAATTCATTACTCTGTTGCCAAAAAACTGTAGATGAGTTATAGTATTTGTTGCGGATAAGCTTATTAATTTATGCTAAATAAAGATTGTTCTTTACATCAACATTAAAGCAATAGTCTAATAGTAATTGATTGCACAGTCATTTATTATTTTCCATGATGGCAGCTTCTGTGTGCTCAAGCCATGTGGTTTCATTATTTGTAAACATATTTGAGTTTTTTCCCCACTTTTCCTTCGAGCATCTTTTTCTGTGAACAACATTTTTGGTATAAATAACCCGATCTCGGAAACTATTGAAGATAATTAAAATAAATTTTAGGACGGTTAAAAAAACTTAGAAGCCACTGTGGAGCAACTTTGATGTTCATAATTTTGTTGGTTATTTAAAAAAAAATAACTGCTGTTAAATTTAAACTAAAAATGGCATAATAAAGGAACATTAGGAATATTACTATTTTCCTTAAGAAACAAACTTAGATTGCCTCTGCCTTCTAGTGGTAAGCATTCTGGCTTCTTAACCCAGAGAACCAGGCTTCGATTCCCGCCTGGGGTTGGGAATTTTTCTTTACCCAGAATAATTTCCTATCCCCAAGAGTCTGAAAGTATTATGTGGGGACGAATGTGAGTGTGTTTAATGTTAAAAACTATAAAACTCAACGTTAAGAAACCCTACAGTTCAGCGAGTAATAAAACCCATAAGCTGTTTCTTAAGTCAAAGCCTTCCGACATGACCAAAGACATTGAAAGGAGGTATACATATGAAAAAAATTAAAAATAAACTTATTGGATAAAACAGATCAGTGAACTTTAGAAGGCATGCGTTTGCATTATATAATACCTTCAGTGTGATATCTTAAACGGGTTCTGAGATAATGAGTCGCGTATTTAGCAGATTTAACATAGGCTTGATAAGGTTTTTAATCTTCCCTTAAGAATAAAGAAGGAAATCTCCAATAAAATCGATTTTGGATTGACGAATAATATTCTGTTTTTACTACGTTATTTGCATGTTAATAACGGTTTTGCCTGACATATTTATTTCCATTGTATCTATCAGTTTTGTAGTTCACCTAATCCCATATACCAGAGTTTTATCTTAGCAACCAATATCTGAAGCACCTGGGGGGGGATTCCTGTGTCCTCTTCTGGATGCAACCATTCGCTTCTTTTGCATTCTTCTGTTGGTATCTTGGGTGGTTAATGGTGCAGCCGGATTACTTTCCTTAGGCAAATCCATTATTAGAAACTTTGTGAGCTGAATTTTTCAGTTTAATTGCTCTTGATGCCGAAATGCTAACATACGAGACAGCTGCGAGTTTGCCTTACTATTAAGCGTTTTACAACAGCTGGGTAGCAACTAAGTTCTTCATAACATGAAGCGCTCCACAACACTAATAGGATTAATATGCCTATTCTTGAAACATGAGAGCCCAGAATTACAATGCAGGTAACACTTGTCGGTAAATAATGTCGCTACTGAACACTTTCAAAATTAAAGCTGTTGCTCATATGCATCGTCCATCGACACACGCAGCTATTCTGAGTAAAAAGAGGAAAAAGTTTTGTTTTAAAGGCTACTTCGCTTATTGTTGTGTGCTCTAATAGCTACACTGGTTTGACTAAGTTAGCAAAACCACATTTAAAAAGCTTAACAATACGAACATATTTAAGAAAATGCAGATCACTGTGGAACATGAACCCGCAGAATTGGTATTTAGAAGGCTGTCCTTGCAAAACATCACTTAAAATTGAACTTTTACAAAGCAATAGCATATATCACTTACAAGGTGCTATGTTACTCATCTTTGAGGGAATTATTCCAATGACATATACATATAGTTTGCGAAATGCCTTCGCACAAAGTTGCTGCTACATTTCCTCTTTGTAGAGTCACGGGCTCAATAGGCACTTTCCTGGAGAAAATCTGATTAAGGGACCTTTTATCACTTGGTTCCGTGGAAGTGATAAAAGCTATGTTTTCTTAACTATGAGTTAGCTTCGAATAGACATAAAATGAATAGGTATTGCTTCCTTGTGCAGAAGCTTTTGAACAAAAACGGGTATCCCAGCAACTAGATGGTTAGACCTCAAAATTAAGTATCCTCTTTAAAAAATATTTGGTATATGATATTATGCTTAAAGTTAAAACAAAACGAACCCAATTATAAGGGATAAAGGGGAGAACTCGCCATAGAAATATTGTGGATTATTGAACAATAATTTCAAAAAGAGCGGGGGGAGAAATTAATTAAAATGTCCTTCCTAAGAAAATTTAAATTATTTGTTGTTATTATTAAATAAAGGTAACATTATTTGTTGTATCGTGTGTAAATGCTACCTGTGCAACGTCGGGTTGCATTTAGTGATTCATACAGTAGAGTCCCAACTAATTGGGACCGAACCCTGTTCGGGTTAGATGGATTTTTGTCAAATACGACAACATATTGACCTTAAGCGTTTATGTGCTAAGTGTTAAAATGATTGAAAGTAGGAAATCAGTACAGTATGCTGTAATTTATTTTAAACATACATTATGAGGCTCGAAAACCAATTACTGTAATATTTTTATATGCACCGTTGGAGTCTACGTAGCCCAGTAGCCTGGTGAAAGTCGGAATGGAAGTTGGCGAAACGTTGCCTCAAGTCGTTTCAGTGCATCGCTATCACTGACTTCACTTCTTAAATGTTGATTAGCTTTTCAGTTTTGTTTTCTCGTTTACGTAAAAAAAGAGAAAAAAAAACTGCATTCAAACTTTGTTATGCACATTGTTAGTAGGTCTAGGCCTTCAGTTTTTTGTGTATAAGATAGCCGACACATTAACTGTTTACTTCTGAAGCACTTATTTCATGTTTTTCTGCACTAATAAACTTATGTTTTTACTTGGAAAAATTAAATTGATCTTAAGCTTTATTTTTTCCTGTTGTAAAATTCAAAACAAATTTGGTAGATATTTTTTCTAACCCTGTTCGCATTAGGCGGATTTTTAGATTAGGAGACTTTGGATTGACGGGACTCTGCTGTGTTTAGTTTCTATGGATTATGTTTAGTATTTCAGCACGTAGGGATATCATCTTCACTCCATGGATTAGACACATCGTCTGTACGGATATTTGTGCCTTAAAGCGAGTTTCTTTTAACGACGCATTTTTTGCACGCAGCTTATATTCACAAACTTTCATAGGTTTACATTAACCCAGGTATCACCATCACCCTGATTTAAAATGCTAATATACGTTATAATATGCCAGAAAGTCTACAAGACAGAAACAAGAAATAAAACCACAACACCTCGTATAATATTTGCTCATGTGTTTCCTCTTGTTTATTTCGTCACAATCCTGATAAAGAGCTTAAACCCGAAATATCGAAGTATTATTTATGCGAGAATTTATGTTATAAATACACCAGAAGAGCATTGGGGATCCAAAGTCTAAATGCACAAATAATGGAATACAGAAGAAAATGGCATGATCATGAAAACAGAATGGATGAAGATCGAACGCTACACATAATACAAAATTATAGTATAAACCAAACGAAAGGTGAGTTACAGACCGCGAATGAGATGGACAGATCTTGAAGACGGGACAAGCCACAAGGCTTATGCCATGGTGGCGGTGGTGGTGGAGGTGGAGGTGGAGGTGGCGGTGGCGGCGGCGCCGGTGGTGTGGTGGTGGTGGCGGTGGCGGCGGCGGCGGTAGTGGTTGTGGTGGCGGTGGCGGCGGTGGTGTGGTGGTGGTGGTGATGGTGGTGGTGGTGGTGGCGGTGATAGTGGTGGTGACGGTGGCGGTGGTGGTGGTGGTGACGGTGGCGGTGGTGGTGGTGGTGGTGGAGGTGGAGGTGGCGGTTTTGTGGTGGTGGTGATGGTGGCGGTGGTGGTGATGGTTGTGGTGGTGACGGTGGCGGTGGTGGTGATGGTGGCAGCGGTGTTGGTGGTGATGGTGGTAGTGGTGATGGTGGCGGCGGTGGTGGTAATGGTGGTGGTGGTGATGGTGGTGGTGGTGATGATGGTGGTGGTGGTGTGGTGGTGGTGGTGGAGGTGGAGGTGGCGGTGGCGGTTTTGTGGTGGTGATGGTGGCGGTGGTGGTGGTGATGGTTGTGGTGGTGACGGTGGCGGTGGTGGTGATGGTGGCAGCGGTGTTGGTGTTGGTGGTGATGGTGGTAGTGGTGGTGATGGTGGCGGCGGTGGTGGTAATGGTGGTGGTGGTGGTGATGATGGTGGTGGTGGTGGTAGTGGTGGTGGTGATGGTGGCGGTGGCGGTGGTGGTGGTGGTGGTGGCGGCGGTGGTGGTGACGGTGGCGGTGGCTGTGGTGATGGTGGTGGTGGTGGTGGTGGTGGCGGTGGTGGTGACGGTGGCGGTGGCGATGGTGATGGTGGTGGCGGCGGTGATGAGATTGTTTACTTTCAATTTTAACTTCTTTTTCAATTCTAGTACTTAGATTTCTTTTATGCGTGGCTATTGGAGGTATGTAAGCTTTTAATGAAATAAGAATTTCTCGTTGCTTCTAGTCACTATCATTCAGATCTATAAGATAACAAAATTCAATAAGTAAAAACTTGTCATCTACTAAAAAACACAGCTGGAGCAACAAGGATTTGAAATATCAGTAATGATGGTGGCAAAAACATACATATAAAATTATGCAGCCGGTGGAGTGCAAAGTCTTCTAAGAATTTGGCTTCTGTTAACATAACAGAGAATTATGTTAGTAAATTTAGCGAAGTAAATTTCAAGTAGAGGCCAGACACGGTAGCTCTCAGAACAGAGCACACATATCTGGCAAGACTGAACACCAGAATATATAAAGTTGCAAACTTATTGTCATAACCTTTGAAATACTGGTATCTTCTAGCACAATTGGATCTTCCTTACACAGTTTGCCATAACTTCTACCATACCTCTTCAAATATCGGGTCTCAATTGAATGACACGACTGATAGACCGAAGCTCCCACGGCACTGCTGTACGAATCGTTTTCACATGAATTACATGTTCTCGAACTCTTGCCTACACTTGTGAAGTAAGTTCACAGGTGGCTCTTTTATACGCTTTCTGATTTTAGAGTTCATGACCAGGTTAATTATTTGAACCTGAAGGGAGGCGGTAAGACAAGTTGCAAGGCATCTCGTTGATATCTATCGCTAGATGAAATGAACTGTTACGATCGTACTATGATGGAATGATAACATTATCGATGGTCGATACCAATACTGATTGTTAAGCACCGATACTCTATATTCACTTCATAAAAACTGTTAAGGCTAAGTTTGCTCACTGAATTATGTTCCTATTAATAGCTTTCTGTGTAAAATACATTTTGGTTAGCTCGTCATTTTCAAATGTGGCGGCGTCATGTTCTCACTGCGACAGGAAAACCGGACGTTTAATTTCAACGGAAGTTCCGTAGACTATTCATTCAGAGTAGAAACGTAATGTGCTTCTTTAAAGTTGTGTTGTGTGACTTACCACCGCGAAAAATGTTTTTTCTGCATATTTTACACATTACTTTGTTATTATTAGTACTGTGTACTTTAAAATAGTTCCACACATCAATCATCTTTTATTCAATTGCATTGTTGTGCACAGGTAAAACAAAATAATTGCGGAAGTTACTCATACAGAATAACCGTCAGTTATGGTCGTTATCCGAGTTTGACTTGCAAAACAAACTAACAGATGGAAGGGAACAGCAAGCATTTCCATGTGCTGTACTATCCCACGTGGCTTTTTCTCCTCGATTCATATATTTTGGTCACCAGAATAAGCAAATGTGATGGCCATAGTGAGTCACCAAGTTAAGCTATTGTAGAAACGTGATTTAGTGTGCGCTACATTCACAACTCAGTTAACGCTGCATGTTATATTGAGTACCTACCTATACTGACTCCTCATTATTTTGCATGTTTTCATTTACACACAAGAGTCTATGGAATGTTGCATTCATTCACTCACAGGAAACGGAGTTAAAGCCCATACTCCAGCAACTCTTTGCGAGGCAATAACGGGAATTTTAGACTTCTTTAATTCCTTATCTATTATAAAACTAAGCGCAACAACTTTCACTAATGCAAAACTTAAAAATTTAAAAGTATCGAATATTTATGTCGAAGTGTTAGATATAGTTCAATACCACCGAGTATCGGGAGTATGGAGGTACTGACGATATCATGGTCTTATCCCTAGATCATAATGTCTTCAAGAATAGTGGGACACCACGAAATGAGATTGAGTTACAGCATATGCAGTGAATGTGCTTACTCTCTCCGTTATGTTTGTGGTCGTGGCTGAGTAACTAGCTATTTTCCATCTCCATTGCTTTTGTAACCATAACGCGCCCGTTACAAAATAACGCTTAAGTTACGTTTTGCTATCCCTAATGTGTTACAGCCAGGGCTTGTGCGTGGGCCACCTTCTTGTGCAGGGAATTAAGCACATTACCAAACGAGGTGGCGTATAACTCGCATTCCAGAGGTCGTGGGTTCGATCCCTGCAGCCGACCGTTCGTGATCCATAGGTTTTTTCGGGGGTTTCCTCGGGTCGCTAGGGGAATGCTGGGAAGGTTAATTGCATCCATTCCCTCCATTTTACTTGGCTGTTTCAGGGTTGCTGCATGGTAGGATAAAAGAATGCTCTTCGGAATCCTGCTCCCTCCGGATCGGGGGCGGTCTCCGAGGCCCCGGTCCCCAGTGGGATGTGTAGGGAGCCAATTGTAGGATCCCTGGCCTCTGCTGTCGTGTCTCCTAGTTCCAGCCATCCTCTATTTCCTCTCACCTCACCCCTCCCTCCCAGAGGGTCCCCCATCAGGGGCATAAATACAAAACATCTTCAGTCGGTAGTTCTAAGTCCTCCCTCCGAACCCCTGTATTTTAGATTTCCATGCTCATAAACATACTGCGGCTATGGAGAGTGAAAGAAACTTTGTTGTATGGTGCACAGCAGTAAAGTACATTTTGAAAATACGAAGCCCTCCTTCCCAAAATGTCTGCTTGGAATGTGTTATTGTAAGAAGAAGCAGGCTATAGTTTTTCAAACATTGCTCAAAAGTGGTAAGCACATATACAATTCGATTTTTTATAAAAAAATGCAACAGTAAAAACTAAGGAAAATATTCAATGATGTCAAAATGGATTAAGGTTCACTGATAATCACTACAATATAGTGTATGCTTTCCCAAATACAGTTCCATCTAAAACGATAATAAATATTGTGATGTAGATGTATTCATTCTCTGTAAAAATATGAATGCAGAAAATGTATTTTTGAAGGTGGTGTTTTTAATTCACCTCCCGTTCATACTATTATAGTGGAAAGTAGAATTAGCTGAACTCATCTATCTGCGTTTTTTGTCTATTTCACTCCACTTATGTGCATGAACTATGTTTGATCCTTTAATTTGTTATATACTTATCATTGCGGACATGTAATATAATCATATCTGATAGCTGAATGCTACCATTTAAATCTTACCTGTGTCTGTATTTCCTTTTTATTTCCTAATATTTACTTATGATTTAATTCAGCGATATCCAACCTTGTCTCTTAGGAGACACTTACGTAATTATCTGCCATTTCCCACCCCATTCCTTCAGTCGGAGGGTGAATCAGTTCACAATCAGATAGTTAGTATCCAATGACGGACACAAACAGGTGATTAATTCCATGGCAGTTTGTAAGTCACACCTTGAATATTTGTGGAATTTCAGAAGACCTCTTCATTCTGGATGACTTGCATGAATGATAAACAGTAAGAGACACACAAAAACTTACTAAATAACAAATCTGGATCTCGTAAGAACATAGAATTTAGGTCAAATACTACTTTTTTCTTCTGAGTGAACCATTTCCGAGATATTCTTTATTATTTGTTCGAATTTGCCAATAGTCACTCCTTTTTTCAAATAGGAATATGTTATTCGTTTTTTCTCTCCTGGCCTTGCAAAGAGAACAGAATTTCAATGGCATCGCATAGCAACCAGCTCCTAGAACATTTCACTATCGCTTAAAGCCTACTGTATTCCCCATGCACGGACAAGAAAATTAGCAACAAGTTACTTTCTGAAAATGTTTATGTCGATTAAAATGTAGTAGATAGAGAAATAAGCATTTGCAAGAATAGTTTGTAGCTCCACATATATTTGCGAATAGAGTTTGTCTAAACTGAACTATATTAAACGTCTGTATCGCTATAGGTTACGTGACGATCACTTGGTGTATCTTCTAAGGCTATGCACTTCAACTTTGGCACCAGATACTGACAGACTTCTTAAACGTAAGCAGTACCAAACAAGTCACTTATGAACAGGTGTTTATCGCATATTTGAAAGTGCTTTCGTAAATCAAACGCAGCGTACATAAGACCACACCGCCACTGCGACCAATTGATTTTTAAAAGAGTGGCTGAGTCCGCATAAAGTGAAAGGAGGTAAATGCAACCTTCCCTCTTTCGCAAACATTGGACGTCGCTGGTTTAATTCATGCAGTAGCTAAGCATGAGCTGCAATTTATGTATTTTTTAAGGTCAACAATCAGGTGCAAATGGCCAGTTCGCATCCAAAGTTAATATTGCTGACCTTGCTATCGGAACCAATGTTCAATAGCTGGTGGTAATTAATTTTATTTTACGTAAGTACTATTCATTATCGTTGAAAACAATCACTTGAGTTGAATATATTGGAGAACCTCGGAAGCAGAAATCAGTGTTATGGTAACTTCATGTCTTAGGCACCCAAATGCAGGAGAATACCAATCAGTTATGCTGAAAGAGGACGCAATTTTAGTTATCGTAGTGAATGGCGATATACTATTAGTATGACAAAACGTTGCTCCACTGAAAGTGAATTGGAAGCATTAGGCAATGTGTCTGATAGTTTGGAGAATATTTCAAATGAAAACCATATTAGTGAAGACAGCATTCGCCCTACATTGGAATCAGAAGATTGTTCTTCAGACAGGTTAGAAGTGACGACTTGTCCAATGTGGAAGTGGTTCAATCGAAAAATAAAAACATCCATTGTAGTTTAGTACTCTTTACACAGCATGGACGAGTATCCAGAATCAAACTCACACCTGGTCCAACCATATACGCTACATCCAGAGAGAATGATATAAAATCTCTTTCCAACTAATTATGAACAAAACACTTTGCAATGTTGTGTTGAAAATGACTAATATTAAGGACCATAAAGTGTACGGTGACCAATGGGAACATTTAGATGAAATTACATTAGAAGCATGCATTGGTGTACTATTCTGAGCTGGTATTTATAAATCATACAGTGAATCAACAAGAAGCTTGTGGGATCCAGAATTGGGTAGAGCCATTTTTTCCTGCTACAATGTCTCTAAAAATGTTCTTTCGCATATCTCGAATGTTATGTTTTGATGGCAAGTCTGATCAACGGGCACGAAGAGCAAATGACAAACTAGCACCTACAAGGGACTTATGGGAGAACAGTGGGTGGAAATACTTGCAAATTATACAATCCTGGATCAAACATAACTCTTCATGAGCAACTGGTTGGTTTCAGAGGTCGTTGTCCCTTCAAACATCGTATAGTCCAAGTAAACCACCAAATATGGAATAAAGATCTGGACACTGTGCGACAGTGCTTCTTCATATGTGCTAAAAGCACAAATTTACACAGGGAAATCACCAGGCACATCATGTGAGAAAAACCAAGGAATGGATGTTGTTATGGATCTAACTTATGAGCTAAGAGGATAGAATGTGTATTACATATAACATTTTTTTACATCCTATTTTGGGTCAAGCAATTCTCAAAACAAAAATTACGCTTTTGGAGACAATGAGAAAAAACAAAACAGAACTTCCTAATTTATCAAGCAAAGAAGAGACCCATAGTTAAAATTCTCTCTCAAAAAAGATACCACAGTTGTATGTTACATTCTACAGAAGAATAAAAGTATATACACATATACGAAGGTTTCTCTGCCTGAGTTTCGATCAATACCAAAGTTACATTACATAATACTAATTTATCTGCGTTAAAGAAGTAAGTGCAACTTAATAACATATTTCCTTGCCAATAATTCTTAGAATTTTCTTCATCGGGTCATTATGACCCGAAGGACCAGGAGGGTATATTCTTTTTAAGAAGAACAGCAGGGTTAAATAGCACAATGACTTATTTTCTCCGAAACTTAATTTTTTATAAAAATGTCAATGGACCATAACCACCTGCATCTGATGAAAGACTAAAAACTCCCGTTAAGAAATAAAATCAAATTAAACACATCAAAGAGAACAAATCGGCGTGTGTGGCAGCTGGTTTAGCGCTGACTTTCAGTGCGGGTTGGATTCCCCTCGCTTAATTGTAAACAGCCCCATGTTAGAAGATTAACTGGTAGGCATGTAAAACAATTTCTATGGGTCCAAACCGGGGCATGTCGGCTAGGCTAATATGACACTATCATGGTCAGGATTGCCACCAACTTTTCCAAAACTGTAACACAAAATTATAGTTATTTTTACATGCTAATGAGGAAGCACGGTGCTACATCCAAACGTCTACTATTCCTGGGGATAGGTATTGTTCTAGACGTTCTGGCACACCAACTGCCAAGTAAGGAGGGTGAGTCAAACCTCAAATGGATGAGTTTCAGGATTTCTCCTCAGAGATCTGTTGATGCATAAAACTGGTGTCGACATTGAAGCTTCTCTTCCATCTAAGTAATAAACTCTCATGCAGAATTCTTCCCTCTTTGTTCCTTTTAGCTGCTCCTGTCATGATTTAAACATAATTGTCTGCTCTGCTCCCATGTCATTCAGTCCTTTTCATGGTCTCCCACCGTTGTTCCCACCCTAAGATGCGAAAGTTAATAACTCTTTGAGAGTATCTCGACTGTTCCCTTGCTGTTTCGGAGCGCTCTCTGGCAGTGATGTCAGGTTCAAGCTTGACGCTTTCTTTCATTTTAGTTTTGCATCTGTATCCCTGTCCTAAAAAATAGCTTCTTGGAATAATTCCTTAACATTCATATGCTTTCTCTGCATTGTGAATGCTGTAAAACGCTTTCACCGTCTATCTGTGAGCATGAATTAACCTCGGGGTCGTTGAATAAGTGAGTTGCCTTTCTAAGTTTGAAGACTGTCAAAACACTTGATATTTATGAAGTTTATCGTTTATCCGAAGTAAGGAGCTTCCAAAATGCTTGAACAAGATCTACCGATCTTTTTTGGTGTTACCACCCTTTCCACGGAACTGCAAGATTGACAGTCAGTGCGGAAACACGCGGTGAATCGGTTGTAACGTCCAGTTAATTTACTTAAATTTTCGCAGCAAAACTTAAAATAAAAGTAAGGACGTAATTTTCCTTATTCATTGTATCGTAGACTCCTGATATAGTCTTTAAGGAAAGATGTAGACAAATTGTGTTAAAAAACTGAAATTTTCTAATATTTTTATTTTATAGATTAAACATTTGATAATACTCTGTCCTGTTTACAACTGTCACTTCTGTCATTTATGGTAGCAGCCGCAAAATTTAAAGGTGGCTGATAGTTGACTATTACTATTATTTTTCCTGCTGTACAAATACATTTTGTGGGCACAAATTATATATATAGTGCATTCTGATTTCACAGCGTCCTTAACTACACAATACTGCAGGCATGGCAAAGCTATGATTGGATTTTGTGTTGAGCCAGCCGCCATTAAATTTTGCGACAACTACAATAACTCAATAACTTGATTTAGCTTTCACTAAGACTTCCTTAGTTCACACCGTCACTTCACCAATGTGATCTAGTTACAGTTTTCACCGTCATTTGCATGTTAATTTTATGACAATAATGGCACTATGCCCAATATTTAGTATATTGGTTCTCTAAAAGTAACGTATTGGGATAAACAATAAGTACAATTGTAATTAAACTAACTAAAAATGTAAATTACTATCAATACTATTATTTTAAAATAAATACAGATATTCTAATCCTAAAGTAATGTGGCGGAATTACAAAATCCGTCCGGTTACTTTTCTATTCCCTTATTGTCTTCTAAAATTTTATCACCAATACAGTTTCCTTTTCGTCGTTAACATAGTCTACAGACTTTCGTGGTATCACAGCTCATTACTTTTACTCCTCGTAACTATGCTCAGTCCTTTCACTCGACGCTCGTTAAACCTTCTTTACGATGCACGCGACGTATCCTTACACACACCCCCCACACACAGCTTTCTTACACTCACTGACATATTGACCGACTCATGCCCGTAACTCTAACTCACTGCTGGTTCCCTATATAGTGGGGATGACGTCACATAGACTCTCCTCGACTTCTACACACACGCCGGCAATCATGTGGACAGATCTTTCTCGAAAGTTCTGTTTTGTGTAGTCGTTTCCATTGTTGTTAGTCAGATACACACAAAGAGTTGACCGTTGACGCCTTTGCCCGCTCACCGGCACGGCATGTGCTGTGAAGTAGCTTGGCGCCGAGTCCGGCGTTCCAGTATATTAAAAAGAATTAAAACTAGAAGAATGCAAACAATATTAACCAGGTTAAATATGTGTTGTGGGATGACTAGTGAGCAGTTAAATAATGTTTCATTTTTGTATCAAGTAGTCGATCCGAGATTAGATCAGTCACAACCGTCTATCCAGTTCTATTTTAATGTTATCGCTTTCATTGTATCAGCTCGAAATGCAATTTTATTTTTATATTTTCTCTTACTATGGCCATATAACGCGTTATCCTAGAAATCGCTTTTACTTCCACATTCAGTATTCAACTGCTACTGGAAATTAAAATATATTATTGATCCGCCCCCTCTTTCATCACTTCATTCGTGAAACCACAAAATGAATCCAGTTCGATACTGGTGTTTTCATCAAACTAATAGAGATTAACATAAATGTCGAGAAAAATAAGTTTTTGTGTGAATAATCAGTAGAAGGCCCAATAAATAGAAAGCACTGCAGAAAGTCGCTTGACGGTTTTTCCCCTTTTAGTTTTCCAGTGCTAATTTATGTAGCTATTGTACAGTACTAAATCTTATGTTTCCAAGCGCATTACTGTCTCTAGTCCCCTTTTTACTGGGAATTTAAAGGGTTCTGCATCTAGACTAGAGAATGACTCAGCCAAGTGACCCCTTACATCCCGTTTGGACGTGATGGATGGCTGACTGCATTAGCGGGAGAGACAATTTTTCTCCATGGCCGCCGAAAAGCAGCAGCTTTTAGTTTTGATTGTGGAAAATCCATTCATTCCTCTTCAGCTGAATCCAGTGCGTAACATCGTTCATAATGCATTGTAAATGGAGTTCCTTCACAGGAAACTGTGAAACATACAAGCATATCGTCTTTTATTATCAACTAGATGAACAGGCAGTTTCATTTGCGTTATTGCGGAGATATTTCTCTCTCTCTCTCACTGTTTCTGTGTCACTCTCCCCCACCCATTTCTCTCTCTCTCTCTCTCTCTCTCTCTCTCTCTCTCTCTCTAAATGCCACCCTTGTCGCTCCCCGCGGACACTTCTCCGCCCTTGCGCAACGTAAATGTAACTCACTTTTTAAAAAAGTCTCGTGTTGCACTCACATGATTTTCTCTACTCTTGTGCTAATTCTTACAAACTCTTATTCCTAAATCTTCATGTTAGTCGAGATAAACATTTTGAGAAATAATCTTGTTGATAATTTCCTTGTAGGTGCAAGGGGAATATGGGAATGCAGCAGGTGTTAAGCGATAGTGAAATCTTTTAAAGCTGGTCGCTATATAAAGGCTTTCAAACTCCGTTCTCTTCGCATGGCCAAGAGATAAAAAGTTAATAACAACCTTCCATTTGAGAAAAGCATAAGTACTGCAAAACTCACACAAGTAACAAGGAATATCTCCGAAATGGTTCACTCCACAAAGAAATGCACTTGGACATAGCTTGTGTGTTTCAACGAGATCTACATTTTTATATAGTAAGATTTAATCTCTCTCTTAGGGCTTAACAATTATGCAAAAGTCATCAAGAGTAAACAGGGCTACATAGGTTATAGCCAGAAAATTAAAATTATATAGATTTAATTTGCTTAAAAGTATTTGAACATATGGCATTTTAATCAAAATAGAGCCATTTTTGAGAAAATCAAAATCTTTGAAAAGTGTTCCACGTAAAGGGTGGTTTAGGGTGGAAGAATTTTCTTCAAAATCGTTGTGTCGCATCCTTGAAATATATAAAACTTAAATATCAAATTTGGCTATTAACTGCTCAGACACACACACACACACACACACACACACACACACACACACACACACACACACACACACACGCACGCACGCACATGCACACATTTCTCTAAAAATATATTTGCGATGAAAACTCGGTATCGAATTTTTGGGTGCGATACTTTTCTTCCTGACTGTGAGTACGTAATAGACAGGGGCGAAGCCTCAGGGGAGACAGGGTAGGCAATGTCTATCCTAGAAACTCTGCGAAAGAAAATTTGTTTAACTTTTGCAGTAAGCAGGTATTTGTATTTCCCGCTTAGGAAGTTTACGTCTCTATTCCAGCATGTGCACAGCTCTATTATGGAGATGCGGTACCGGAATGCCTGTGGTAGACGTTCACCACCTGTGTATTTTGCCATGCTTAGAGCATGGGAGAAACAAGCGCGCCATCTGACAGCGGTTTGTGAACTACAATCTTATTGGTTACCTTTCAAGCGCATTTATAGGGATTAATTTTGAATTGAGATAAATGAAGAGAAATTCTGAATCAAAAACACATTATTGCATAAACAGCAATTATTTAAAAGCTCTAAATAGCATAATAATCTGTTAATGTGAAGTCTAAAAGCAAATTCCTGTCTTGGCGCCAGCTTACGCAACGAACGCCAAGAAGAGAAATTTCCTCGTATGAGAAAGGTCAGTGTACTCTGTGTTATGCCTCCCAGGACAATGTCTTGTGAATTTATGGCTAACAGTCCTGGCTTCGATGCAGTTCAATATTTCCTTAATAATGGCATTTCATCACTTACGTTAAAGCAAAAGTTAAGGCTAGAAGATTTGCAGGAACGACCTGAAGTAACTTTATCGCAGCAGGATGGTAAATTTGCGTGTAAATGTCAGAGAAATCTGGAATGATAAATAATAGTGGTTGTGTGGAGCTGGCGAAGGAAAAGGACAAAGGCTTTTGTGTTACTTTTGCTCGATGTTTGACGGTAAGGGCACAGAACTGGTGTAAATACAGTGAAAAATTTTGAAAGGAAGGCCAAGAAACACGCGGCATCTCTGCAGAAAAATGTCATATGCTAGGACGATGCTGCCTAGATGATGCAGTTTCGGAGGGACATGGATTGCAAGCCATTAGGCACAATGAAACTGTGTCAAAGACGGGCAAATTGTAGGGTGATTAGTGGATGTTGTTTGCATTTTGGGGATTAAATCCCTCTACGACAGCAAAGACGTCTTCTGTGGTCATGTCTTTGACCCTCGTGGTGGTGAGCAGTCACATTATCAGAAAGTAAAAACTAGTTTGTCCCGAAGCGAGCCGATGGTGAAGGATGAGGCCTAGGTGAATCTGCGTACCCTGTTACTTCACGCTTCACCACTGGTAATAGAGAAAGTAAAAGGACTATTAAGTTTTAAAATTCATGGTCACTTAGCCTGCAAAATTGCATCTCTTAATAAAAATCGCGTTTCCACCATCTTCTGGTTTATTTTGCTGATGCTGAAAAATGACGTCACGTTACGATCCATAACTTAGCTTTTATACAAAAGTTTCAAACCGTTTTAATTATGTCCCATATGGGAGTACTCTAAATAAAACTTTTTAGCTCTATTTATGAGCACAAACAGATATAAATTGTCGCCCTCGGATATTTCATTTTTCGTGAGCGTGCTTTTCTTCTAAAACCCACTGACGTGCCTTAAGTGCCCCTCCATACCACATTTGAAATAAACAAACATGCAAAGCTGTTCTCTCTACAAATCCTGATGCGACTCGAATCCAATTAGCCACTGGACAAAGCGTCGCGCAAATGTTTGCAGCTTAGCACGAGATTATATTTCGGACTGGAAAGAAGGAAGGGTTGTCTGCCCCTTCCTGCAGTGCAAATGACAGCTAAAAGAACCTCTTATGCACTGGATTTTCCGATGAGCCTGCCTACCTTGAAGTATACGGGACTCTGTATTCCAGTGATATTAAACCTTTGTTGCTGCCGACAAACTTCTGATTTTTTGTAGGGGGTAAAATCTCGGGTTATATTCAAAACTAGCTGAAATACCCGGCATTGTCCATACACGATTTATCCCTACACTTACGTTGAACTTGCCCAATAACCTTACTCAATACGCTCACACGGAGTTAATTAAAACTCCTAGGGCACTGTAAACAAAACTAAGCAAACTAAAAAAATTAAAATACCAATAAAGTAATATGCAAAAGGACTGCTGAACAACTACAAATAGGGTAAGATAAGGCATTTTGACACTATTTTCACAAAAAGTAACGCTTTAGTATATTAAATTAAAATACGCTCTTGGAAACATTTTTTTCCGTAATCACATAGCTGACAAACATTTCAATTTTAGAATCACGTTTTTCTGAACACTGTATTTTTAACAGTGATAAAGACAATAACAGACTGCGCAGGTAGATAAGTCGCAATAGGTATGTTAATTCTGCAGTAGTGGTAAGGTAATTTTGCATCACATCATCTAGTCCCGACAGTCCTCATTTGCGGACTGTTACGGACTGCATTTGTTTACTGCATTTGGCACTTGTTATGACGGGGTGTTAAACAAAAAGAGCACTATGATCGTGATGCATATCAACTGGCAACGTCCACCCAATGGTTGTGTTTGAGGCTGTTCCAGGTCTTCATTTTCGAGCACAAATTTCTTAATTGGGTTGTAAGGAACACTATACAACTTTGCCGTTTTGTATAATGCCATATCTTGGAATTATTTAATTTTTAGATTTACGCGTCCCTGGGTGAGGCATTTTGCGCGCTTACACACGGTGTTTCTTTATTTGTGCATCCGCACCTTCTTCTGCCGGTAGTATGTGCAAACCTGTCCCGAATTCTGCGTTTCCGTGTACATTTACATACACGGGCCCCTACAGCCTAATAAATTCCGATTGGTGGACCCTTTGGATGACTTTCCGCGCCTTAGCGTTTCGAATTTGATCCTTAGATTTTCACTGGTGCTTCTCCATCCCCTTCTTTAAAATGCCACCTTCAATTTGAGACTTCTCCCGTTTATTTCCTGTAAAATGTCCCATCTCGCTCTTTCTGTTACGGCAAGTTATCCAATAATAGAACAAAGGTGATACACTCTTCTCGACATGACAATGGGTAGGCGAGCGGAGAGCAGTGTTGCCAACTTAGCCTTTTTATGGCTAGATCTGGCCTTTTTGAGAACCTATCTAGCTATAAATTTTCCAAAAAGCTACAAGTAGGTTTGCTGGCCTTTTTTCTAAGCTTCATTAGCCTTTTCTAGCCTTTTTCAGTTTATACTTATCTACCGGTACCTTTAAAATAATACGGAATTTAATCTCGCTACTGCAGCTATTGCACGTAATGATATAATCCTTTTGGTGAATTTCCGAATTTTTTGAATCTGGGAGTGTGGATTCCACCAAGTTGTTAGATTCTTTGGCACTTTCTAGAAAAAGGTCCATGATTGTATCTGGAGCCTGTGGATAACATAACTCAAAAACGAAAAGTCGGTTAAAAACCAAAGTTGGTATTTAAGTTTAATGTCTTTCAAGGATGCGACACGAAGATTTTGAAGAAAATTGTTCTATCCTAAACTACCCTTTACATGGAAAATTTTGATTTTCTTGAAAATGGCTCTAACGATTTTGAGTAAAATGCCATAAGTTTGAAATATCCTTATGACAAATGGAATGTATGTTTTTAATTTTCTGGCTATAACCTCTGTACTCTTATTTACTCTGGACGACTTTTGCATAACTGGTAAACCGTTAGAGATAGACCATATCTTACTATGAAAAACTGTAGATCTTTCTAAAATACACAATTTATGTCTTGACTAATTTTTTATAGAGTTAACCATTTCGGAGAGATGCATTGTTATTTGTATTTCTGTCAAATGGAACATCGTTATTCAATTTGTTATATTAACCCTGCAAAGAGAACGGAATTTGAAAGCTTTAAAAGATTTGACAATCGCCCAAAGCATACTGTATTCTAACATTCCCCTTGCACCTACAAGGAAATAAGCAATAAGATAATTTGTACAAATGTTTATATCTCAACTAAGACGAAGAAGAAAGAGATTGTAGGAATGGTTAGTACAAGAGTAGAGAAAGTCATGTGAGTGCAGCACATGCGAAGTCCCAGACGAAATATTGAAGCTTGTTGGTACAAATGCTGCATACATGCAAGAACCTAAGGGAG
This sequence comes from Tenodera sinensis, assembly GCA_030765045.1. Lineage (NCBI taxonomy): Eukaryota > Metazoa > Arthropoda > Insecta > Mantodea > Mantidae > Tenodera > Tenodera sinensis. The sequence goes on from JAUKNM010000103.1 coordinate 477,115, forward strand.
ATCCCAGCTGCAGCAGTAGAAATGAGGCAGAGGGGGATGGCGAAGACCACGTTTATTTTTGCTAGGTGATCCATGCGTATTTTTTTAATAATGTAGTTTTCTAATGTTTATATAGGTATTAAAATATAATCTAGCCTTTTCTAGCCTTTTTGGCAAGCCGGTTTAGCTTGTTTTATTGAATTGGGGTTGGCAACACTGTATGTAGATGGCCAGGTACAAACGCCCTACACTTACCGCACCCGGATTTATTCCGTACTTACCTGAACTAATTAGTTCTCGGTTCGGCCAAGAGTGGCGTTCTGTAGATCTAATTTTATTCACGGAGTCTATCCTGAAGAGTCACCAACATCTTAACTAAAAATACAGCGATATAGAAACGCGGTATAACCAGTATGAGGTTAGCATAGGTTGTGAGGCCATAACGAGTCACACTGAAAACATGGACTCCTGTAATTTCGAGAATTTATCGAAGTTAGGTTAGGGTTAGGGCTAGTGTGTGTATGTATGTGAAACAATGTTCAAAACCCGGTATATCAGAAACTAGTCATTTTCCGATTCTCGCGATTACACTAATATAACTGAGTTGGCACTTTCCTCCAGCATGCGGAGAAATTGAGTTATTCTTTGACTTATCAAGATGCTTTTAAAATTTCAATATGTATCTTAAAATGGATGGGAGGGTGGTTGGCAGCACCTTTACTTGCGCACATCTCCTATTAAAGTCGATACATACACATCTTACTTTGTTAAGCTATTATTTTTGTTATATTTTTTACTTATGAAACTAGTGCCAAATAGAAAGCTGAAAGCCAAAGCAAGTTATAGTTATTAGTACTGTTAAACTTGAATACGAGCCATTGTCTGAAACTGTGATTAAAAACGAAAGGAAAGTAATTAAATTTACTTTAGAAGTACTGTTTGGCGTCGATAATGCATCTTCCAAAGCCTGGAACCCCAGCCCGCTCTTTTAGGATGTTTCCGTTCATAGAACAAGTATTATGGCTTAATGGCAACAAACATGGTTACCTTGTGCTACTGCACATGCGCCATGGGAGTTGCCAATGTAAACTAGCAGCGAAATCCGCTGGAATAGCTGTGTTTTGATTTTATGCAAGGCGGTGTATTGTTAATAGAGCATTACACCAGAGAAAAGGGCTTGTGGAAGGTTCGGATGATGGTTGATGAACCTAAGCTTGCTTACACACACATATACACACACAAATATGTATATATACCTAACCTAGTCTCCAGTGAAACAGAAATCTAAGTTTACATAAATAGTGAATCATAGGCATCATGAAGGAACGCACACAGACTTCACTCGTTTGCTTTGCTACTAATTAACCTAAGTTTACATGAAAAAATAATCATTAGCATCGTTAGTGAATGCACGCAGCTGGAACATGACATCTCTATGGAAAGTGGGAAATAACTTTCCCGACTCAAATATTTAAGATTATCGTAACCTCATTTTACTCTTTGTAATTAAAATTTACATTAAAAGTTGGTTTCCTTAACAGAAGTAGTTCATTCACTCCTTGTATCGTCCAACTTCCTCAATTCTGGAGGCACCTGCAACATTTTCCTGAACTGGTTGGCTTCGGCGGAGACGTGAAGCTTATCCATCATTTCAATAATTGAACGCTCCAAAGCTTCTGGAAGTTTCCTACTCCTAGCGCGTTTATTCTGCTTAGATACACCATCACTTTTAACTGCGTACTTATCTGCGACCTTCATTCTCCAATATATTATTTTTCAACAGACACAAAGTATAACTTGATACTGCTGTCTGCACGGAAGATTATGCATGTCACGTGACTCCACAGATTAGTAATTTGATAACAAATGAAAGTTGCGAGAATAAAAGGCATTGTTGGCAAAACTAGGAAATGTAATTTCCCGTGAAAAGTAGTACAGCGCAAAAAGGTAATTTTCTTTGCCTTACTGGCATTCCCTGTGAATAAAATACTAAAAGCCTTTAGCCGCCAGCTTGCAACATTCTTTGCATTTATTGTACTAGTACCTGGGCGACCGAGCTTTGCTCGGCATTTTTCGCCTCTGTTTTTGTGAAATCTTATTTTTTGTGGGAGAAGACACTTATTTAGACAAACCTGAAAGTCAAAACGTTAACTAAATAAAACTACTTGTCGCAATTGTTAAGAGCAATGTCCGAGATACAAGAGATATAGAAATACATAAAAATATTGCATAAACACCATCATTTCAGCTGTAAAACGTGTACTGCTGAAAGAAGGCCTCCCCCATAGATATCCACCCAGTTTGAGTTTTCGTTGAGCATTTGTTCCATTATGGAGTTCAGTTCTTTGCTGCTGTGATTGACTCCAGGGCGTTAACACGTTGGCCAAGGTCCTTCATACTTCCATCGAGTTCTTCCATGGCTTCCTTAACCTCGGCCCGTCGCTCGTTAGTATTCTTCGATAGACCTGTCTTCATATTGGAGTTCCCGTCTTCATCTTTTCCGTTTCGGAGTTTACATTTTCAATTTGCCTTCCATTTTTGTTCCCATATTTTCTATTCCGTAGTTTACATTTTTCCAATCCGGTTTTCATATTTGTTTCCTCTGCCACATCCGGAATTCATGTCCATCTTGGCTAACATTTGTTTCATCAACTGTTTCATATCGTGCTTTTCATCGCACTCCGGACACCAATTGTGATTACTTTACTTTTTAACTATTTCTTTATGTTTTATTAAAACACCGGAGCGACACTAAGCAAAAGCAATGTTGAAGAATATCAAATACTACAGAAAGAAAAGGTGGTTGATAAAGCCATGTGAATGTACTACGCATTTATGTTTCAAACATATAGAAAAGTGTATGAATTGTTCGTAATTGTTCGTCGAAGTGGGAGTAGTGAAAGAAATGTGATTGTGTTTTACTAAAGAAAAATGAGTAGAAAAACCGTGTGAATGTTATACGTTGCACTTATATTTCAAGTGTATGGAAAAATGTATGGATTGTTTGCAGAAGAAGGAGTAGTATGTTAAGTAAAAGAAAAGGGAGTAGAGAAAACCATGTGAACGTAATACATTGCGTGGTAAAATGGACTGCATAAAAACCTTCGCCATGAAAAAAATTAGATATGTCACTTCTCATGGCGATCGGTCAACCTGTTTTGGAATTTAATCACTCTTCAACATAAGATATGTATAGGCCTTGGTATGTATGAAGTTGATAAACCATAGGGAATGACATGTGAATTGTTGCGTAAAACAAAAGTGAGTAGAGAAAGTAGTATGAATGTAATACATTGTATTTGTTTCAAACATATAGCAAATTGTATGAATTATATGTTGAAGGGCGAAGAGCGAAAGAAGACTGATTGTGTCTCGTAAAGGAAGAATTAGTAGAGGAAATCGTGTGAATGTAATACGCTGCATTTATATTTCAATCCTAGAATATTATATGAATTGTATGTTGAAGGGCAAACAGAGGATACATGAATGCGCTACATAAAAGAAAAGCGAGTAGAAAACTATTTGAAGGTAATATATTGTGTAGTAAAATTGTTACCATAAAAACTGTCAATGAAAAAAATACATACACGTGCCGAATTTCACAGTGATCGGTTAAGCGGTTTTCGAGATTAACAGTTAGATATATACATTCAAGTTGTATAGATGATATGAATTGTTTGTAGAAGAGTGAGTGGAGAAAGACATGTGAAGGTGTTACCTGAAAGTGAGTAGAGTAAACACTCTAAATGTCACATACAGCATTTCTATATCAAAAAAGGAAAATTGTATGACTTATTTCTAGAAGAGTAAGTAGAGAAACAGTTATGAGTGTGTTACCCAAACGCAAGTAGAGAAAACAGTATGAATGTAATACGTAGCATTTCTATTTCAAACATGCACGAAATTGTATGACTTATTTGTAGAAGAGTGAGTAGAGAGAGATGTGAATGTGTTACCTAAGAGTGAGTAGAGAAAACAGTATGAATATAATATGTAGCATTTCTATTTCAAACATACAGAAAATTGCATGATTTCTTCATAGAGGAGTATAGAAAGAGATGTGAACGTGATACCTAATAGAGAAAGGAGAAAATAGTGTGAATGTAATAGCATTTCTATTTAAAATATACAGAACATGGCATGACTCATTTTAAAAGGGGGGATAAAAGTGTTTTATTGGTGCAAAATAACGTTTTTTATGGAAAATTGTTTATAGAAGGGTGAGTAGAGAATGAGATGTAAATGTAATACCTAAAAGTATAAAAACCACTGTGAATGTAATATGCAGCATCTCTATTTCAAACATACAGAAAATTGCATGACTTATTTGTAGGACAGTGAGTAGAGAAAGAGGTGTAAATGTATCACCTAATAGTGAGAGGAGAAAACAGTGTGAATGTGAATGTAATAGCACTTCTGTTTCAAACATACAGAACATGGTATGAATTATTTTAAAAGTAGGGATAAAAGTGTTTTTGGTGTCAAATCGCGATTTTTATGAAAAATTGTTTTTAGAAGACTGAGTAGAGAAAGAGATGTCAATGTGCCACCTAAAAGTGAGTAGAGAAACCGCTGTGAAAGTAATATGCAACATCTCTATTTCAAACATACAGAAAATTGCATGACTTCTTTCTAGAAGAGTGAGTAAAGAAAGAGATGTGAATGTGTTACCTAATAGTGAGAGGAGAAAGCCGTGTGAATGTAATAGCATTTCTATTTAAAACATACAGAACATGGTATGACTAATTTTAAAAGTAGGGATAAAAGCGTTTTTGGTGCAAAATCACGTTTGTTATGGAAACTTATTTATAGAAGGGTGAGTAGAGAAGGAGACGTAAATGTGATACCTAAAAGTAAGTACAGAAACCACTGTGAATGTAATATGCAGCATCTCTATTTCAAACATACAGAACGTGGTTTGACTTATTTTAAAAGTGGGGATGAAAGTGATTTGGTGCAAAATCACGTTTTTCATGGAAAATTGTTTATAGAAGACTGAGTAGAGAAAGAGATGTCAATGTGCCACCTAAAAGTGAGTAGAGAAACCGCTGTGAAAGTAATATGCAACATCTCTATTTCAAACATACAGAAAATTGCATGACTTATTTGTAGAAGAGTGAGTAGAGAAAGAGATGTGAATGTATCACCTAATAGTGAGAGGAGAAAACAGTGTGAATGTAATAGCACTTCTGTTTCAACCATACAGAACATGGTTTGACTTACTTTAAAAGAGGGGATAAAAGTGTTTTTCGGTGCAAAATCATGCTTTTTATGGAAAATTGTTTCCAGAAGAGTGAGTAGTGAAAGAGATGTGAGTGTGTTACCTAAACGTGAGAGGAGAAAACAGTGTGAATGTAATAGCACTTCTGTTTCAAACATACAGAACATGGTATGACTTATTTTAAAAGTGGGGATAAAAGTATTTTTCGGTGCAAAATCACACTTTTTATGGACAATTGTTTACAGAAGAGTGAGTAGAGAAAGAGATGTGAATCTGTTACCTAAAAGTGAGTATAGAAAACACTGTGAATGTAATATGCAACATCTTTATTTCAAACATACAGAAAACTGCATGACTTATTTGTAGAAGAATGAGTAGAGAAAGATATGAATGTATCACCTAATAGTGAGAGGAGAAAACAGCGTGAATGTAGTAGCACTTCTGTTTCAAACATACAGAACATGGTATGACTTATTTTAAAAGTGGGGATAAAATGTTTTTGGTGCAAAATCATTTTTTTTATGGAAAATTGTTTATAGAAGACTGGGTAGCGAAAGAGATGTGAATGTGTTACCTAAAAGTAAGAGGAGAAAACAGTGTGAATGTAATGCACTTCTGTTTCAAACATACAGAACATGGTATGACTTACTTTAAAAGTGGGGATAAAATGTTTTTGGTGCAAAATCATGTTTTTTAATGGAAAATTGTTTTAGAAGACTGAGTAGAGAAAGAGATGTGAATGTGTTACCCAAAGGTGAGTAGAGAAAACACTGAATATAGTATGCATGTATACAAAAATTTAACCAAATCTTTAGAGGCGTTTCTGAAATACCGGGAATATATATACAAGAACTGCACTATAGAAGCGGGAATAAAAAAGTTATTTTTTATATAAAATCGCGTTTTTCGGGAATTACACCTATATAGATGAACTTAAAAGGCAAAACCCTATCTGAATACAAAATTTGATCAAAATCGTTAGAGCCGTTTCCAAGTTGCTCGGAATAAATATATATATATATATATATATATACACAAGAATTGCTCGTTTAAATATATAAGATAAAGGTGAGTAGAGGACATGTAAATGTGATAGCTAAAAGTAAGTAGAGAAACCACTGTGAGTGTAATATGCAGCATCTCTATTTCAAACATACAGAAAATTGCATGACTTATTTGTAGAAGAGTGAGTAGAGAAAGAGATGTGAATATATCACCTAATAGTGAGAGGAGAAAACAGTGTGAATGTAATAGCACTTCTGTTTCAACCATACAGAACATGGTTTGACTTACTTTAAAAGTGGGGATAAAAGTGTTTTTCGGTTGCAAAATCACACTTTTTATGGACAATTGTTTACAGAGGAGTGAGTAGAGAAAGAGATGTGAATGTGTTACCTAAAAGTGAGTATAGAAAACACTGTGAATATGATATGCAACATCTCTATTTCAAACATACAGAAAATTGCATGACTTATTTTCAGAAGAGTGAGTAGAGAAAGAGGTGCAAATGTATCACCTAATAGTGAGAGGAGAAAACAGTGTGAATGTAATAGCACTTCTGTTTCAACCATGCAGAACATGGTTTGACTTATTTTAGAAGTGGGTATAAAAGTGTTTTTCCGTGCAAAATCATGCTTTATATGGAAAATTGTTTACAGAAGAGTGAGTAGTGAAAGAGATGTGAATGTGTTACCTAAACGTGAGAGGAGAAAACAGTGTGAATGTAATAGCACTGCTGTTTCAAACATAGAGAACGTGGTATGACTTATTTTAAAAGTGGGGATAAAATGTTTTTGGTACAAAATCATGTTTTTTTATGGAACATTGTTTATAGAAGACTGAGTAGGGAAAGAGATGTGAATGTGTTACCTAAACGTGAGTGGAGAAAACACTGTGAATGTAATATACAACATTTCTATTTCAAACATACAGAAAATTGCATGACTTATTTGTAGAAGAGTGAGCAGAGAAAGAGATGTGAATGTATCACCTAATAGTGAGAGGAGAAAACAGTGTGAATGTAATAGCACTTCTGTTTCATGCATACAGAACATGGTATGACTGGTATAGTGGGGATAACATGTTTTTGGTACAAAATCATGTTTTTTTATGGAACATTTTTTATAGAAGACTGAGTAGGGAAAGAGATGTGAATGTGTTACCTAAAAGTGAGTAGAGAAACCTCTGTGAATGTAATATACAACATCTCTATTTCAAACATACAGAAAATTGCATGGCTTATTTGTAGAAGAGTGAGCAGAGAAAGAGATGTGAATGTATCACCTAATAGTGAGAGGAGAAAACAGTGTGAATGTAATATCACTTCTGTTTCGAGCATACAGAACATGGTATGACTGGTATAGTGGGGATAACATGTCTTTGGTACAAAATCATGTTTTTTTATGGAACATTGTTTATAGAAGACTGAGTAGGGAAAGAGATGTGAATGTGTTACCTAAAAGTGAGTAGAGAAAACACTGTGAATGTAATATGCAACATCTCTATTTCAAACATACAAAAATTGCATGACTTATTTGTAGAAGAGTGAGTAGAGAAAGAGCTGCTAATGTATCACCTAATAGTGAGAGGAGAAAACAGTGTGAATGTAATAGCACTTCTGTTTCAAACATACAGAACATGGCTTGACTTACTTTAAAAGTGGGGATAAAAGTGTTTTTCGGTGCAAAATCACACTTTTTATGGAACATTGTTTATAGAAGACTGAGTAGGGAAAGAGATGTAAATGTTACCTAAAAGTGAGTAGAGAAAACACTGTGAATGTAATATGCAACATCTCTATTTCAAACATACAGAAAATTGCATGACTTATTTGTAGAAGATTGAGCAGAGAAAGAGATGTGAATGTATCACCTAATAGTGAGAGGAGAAAACAGTATGAATTTAATAGCACTTCTGTTTCAAGCATACAGAACATGGTATGACTGGTATAGTGGGGATAACATGTTTTTGGTACAAAATCATGTTTTTTTATGGAACATTGTTTATAGAAGACTGAGTAGAGAAGGAGATGTGAATGTGTTGCCTAAAAGTGAGTAGAGAAAACACTGTGAATGTAATATGCAACATCTCTATTTCAAACATAGAGAAAATTGCATGACTTATTTGTAGATAATGAGTAGAGAAAGAGATGTGAATGTGTTACCTAATACTGAGAGGAGAAAACAGTGTGAATGTAACAGCATTTCTATTTAAAACATACAGAACATGGTATGACTAACTTTAAAAGTGGGGATAAAAGTGTTTTTGGTGCAAAATCACGTTTTTTATGGAAAATTATTTATAGGAAGGTGAGTAGAGGACATGTAAATGTGATACCTAAAAGTAAGTAGAGAAACCACTGTGAATGTGATATGCAGCATCTCTATTTCAAATATACAGAAAATTCCATGACTTATTTGTAGAAGAGTGAGTAGAGAAGGAGGTGCAAATGTATCACCTAATAGTGAGAGGAGAAAACAGTGTGAATGTAATAGCACTTATGTTTCAACCATACAGAACATGGTTTGACTTATTTTAAAAGTGGGGATAAAAGTGTTTTTCGGTGCAAAATCATGCTTTTTATGGAAAATTGTTTACAGAAGAGTGAGTAGTGAAAGAGATGTGAATGTGTTACCTAAACGTGAGAGGAGAAAACAGTGCGAATGTAATAGCACTTCTGTTTCAAACATACAGAACATGGTATGACTTATTTTAAAAGTGAGGATAAAATGTTTTTGGTACAAAATCATGTTTTTTTATGGAACATTGTTTATAGAAGACTGAGTAGGGAAAGAGATGTGAATGTGTTACCTAAAAGTGAGTAGAGAAAACACTGTGAATGTAATATGCATCATCTCTATTTCAAACATACAGAAAATTGCATGACTTATTTGTAGAAGAGTGAGTAGAGAAGGAGGTGCGAATGTATCACCTAATAGTGAGAGGAGAAAACAGTGTGAATGTAATAGCACTTCTGTTTCAAACATACAGAACATGGTTTGACTTACTTTAAAAGTGGGGATAAAAGTGTTTTTCGGTGCAAAATCACACTTTTTATGGACAATTGTTTACAGAAGAGTGGGTAGAGAAAGAGATGTGAATGTGTTACTTAAAAGTGAGAGGAGAAAACAGTGTGAATGTAATAGCACTTCTGTTTCAAGCATACAGAACGTGGTATGACTGGTATAGTGGGGATAAAATGTTTTTGGTACAAAATGATGTTCTTTTATGGAACATTGTTTATAGAAGACTGAGTAGAGAAAGATGTGAATGTGTTACCTAAAAGTGAGTAGAGAAAACACTGTGAATGTAATATGCATGTATACCAAAATTTAACCAAATCTTTTGAGCCGTTTCTGAAATACCGGGAATATATATACAAGAATTGCATTGTAGAAGCGGGAATAAAAAATGTTATTTTTTATGTAAAATCGCGTTTTTTGGGGGAATTACGCCTATATAGATGAACTTAAAAAGCATAACTCTATCTGAATACAAAATTTGATCGAAATCGTTAGAGCCGTTTCCAAGTTGCGCGGAATAAATAAATAAATAAATAAATAAATAAATAAATAAATAAATAAATAAATAAATAAATAAATAAATAAATAAATAAATAAATAAATAAATAAATAAATAAATAAATAAATAAATAAATAAATAAATAAATAAATAAATAAATAAATAAATAAATAAATAAATAAATAAATAAATAAATAAATAAATAAATAAATAAATAAATAAATAAATAAATAAATAAATAAATAAATATATATACAAGAATTGCTCGTTTAAATATATAAGATAAGATAGATAGTAAAGCATTTTGATGAACGAATAGAACCACTTACACAAAAAATAACGCGCAATACAGAATAGCCCAGAAAACCAGAAAGTTGTTGCTGCCCTTCTCGTTATTTATTTATTCACTTATTTATATTGTCCCTTTTATACCCTGATGGTCAGCAGTCTTTCTTTGGAAGTTATTGCGCTATCGGCAACTCGTGTACTTATGTTTGATTTATATATAGTGGTTTTATATTAATTATAGTTGTAATGAAGTTTACCACCGCCCAGTTTTATTCTCATCACAAATAAATAGTTCAACTGAATGATCTCATAACTTTCCTCCCGCAAAATAAACAATAAAGTAATCCTGTGAACCACGGTAATTTAACAAGTGAATC